>FIZU01063727.1:0-16673 GCA_900064475.1 Pseudococcus longispinus
TGGGCTATTTTCGCTATTTTCAAAAATTCGCCAAAAATCGAAAAATCAACTTCGACAGCTCAAAATTTGATTGTGAGGTCTGGGTGACATGCTCTTTAAGTGAGTCAAATTTCAGCTCGACCGGAGATGACGAATTGACAAGGTTCCCTTGTAAATAGGTTAGCCTATCGATATACCTCATCGATGAAAAATATAATACGAAATGATTTCAGGTACTTATTGGGTATTTACGATAATTATAACCGCCGCATATTCCAGTTCGATTATTTCATTCATTACGATTCCTACGTACTTCGACGTTGTCGATAATATCCACGATTTAACTGAAGAAGAATTTAAAATTGGAGTCGCAGGTGCTAAATCATAAATGCCTTGATACCTATCATTCTAATTGTATGTTGAATCATAATTTTATTTTAATTTTAATATTTTATTAGATTCCAGAGACTGGAAAGTTTGGTTCAATGATACGGGCGATTATGCAACGAACAAGCTTTTGAAGAATTTAGATGTAGTCAATACCACAGATTTGGGTATGTTGAAAGTTCAAAAGAATGAGAGATATGCTCTGCTAGGATCTCAGCATCATTTGTCGCATATCGTTAGAACTAATTTTTCGGGGTAATTTTAAATTTTTTTTATATACAATTTTTTTTTTCAATCTAATTCTTAATATTACGTATTTTTTGAATTTCAGTTCTAAGAAAAAAAAATCCAAATTCCACATCGCCTCGCAATGCTTAGCCCCTTTCATGGTAAGCATAGCTATGAAAAGGAATTCAGATTTTGCGATGAAAATAGATCAACAAATACAGCGTTTTCAAGAGAACGGTCTCGTTGATAAAATTCGAAGAGATTTAGAATGGGAAATATCCCGAAAATCGAAAGAAACTCTTTTCACAGTAAGTACCTAATCGAAATATTCCACCTCCACAAGTATTAATATTAAAATTTTGCAGTTCGGTTCAAATACAATACGTGCAGACTCCATAGAAGATCGTCAGCTGACTGTGGATGATATGCAAGGTATGTTTCTTCTATTAGGTATAGGAGTTACTTTCGCTGCTACTTCTCTGGTTCGTGAATGTATACTTGGATATCAATGTTTCGAAAAAATGAAAGCTCGAAGTCGACAACCATCAATACCTTCTATCAAATTGACCCCATGCGAAGATAACGCTTTTCAGGGCTCCGAGTATATACAGAAGTTATCTGAAGTCTGTCGCCGGACAGTCAGCGCTAGTCTTTCTTTTGGTGAATTTGCTTTAGATAAATTAAATTCTAGAAGAAATTCGCATTGAAGTCGGTGTGTGAACTATTCATATATGTAGTAATACCTAGTTTCAACAAAAAACAATCACTAAATTCAACGTAGGTATTTAATTATACAAAAATGAATTCCACAACAATATAATACGATGAAATGCATCATTACAAAAAAAAAGAAATTGGTCATAAAAAAAATTGAAATGAATTAATGGTGGGTTCGGACACTGAACGAAGATGAAATTACGTTCAATTATTATCGTTGCGAAAAATCACAATTATGAACAACAAAACAAGTAGTTCTACGGATATAATTAACATAAATATATCCTTAAATTAATGTAATACACTTTCATAAGATGTGATTCATTTTGAAATAAACGATAACATCTAAATAATTGAAAAATTAAGAGGCACTGGATTTCAACAATGAAAAATAACAACATACAAATATATTCGACAAAAATGTCGAACTGTTCAGCCATTTTGAGGCACTGAACACAATGGTAAGTGAATTAAATTCACGAATCACTTTGACCGACGACCTGTGCAACACGATCTTTGGAATTTTCTTGCTTATCTCGATTCGAGTACGTAGAACTTGTGCTTATTTTTCTCGATAGTAAAGTGGAAGATAGAAGAACGGAGATTTGCTCAGGAGTTGGGCATCCGATCAACAGTTGCTCTTCTGTATTGTAATTTTCTCCTAAAACTGCTTGCATTTTAGCAAACGAACTGATGATATTATTCTAAAAAAAAGAACAAGGGTAAGATTATGGATTGAAATATGAATAAAATAAAAAGCTACGTACTTTGATTGGTTTATATAGAATAAATTGCGTATCAGGATTGGCGAGATATAGTTCCATTTTAGTTTGCAGCATGCCAATGAACGACTTGACTGTTTTAACACTTTCTTTAACAACTTGCTGAACTATTTCCGGTTTACCGAATGCGGTATTTTTAACAAGTTCGATAGGTTGTGTTGATCTATGATCGTAAACCTGCAATTGAAGTTGAGAGTAATAATAATGTTCGGAAATTAAACGATGAAAGCAAAAGATACCTACTTTTTGCATAAAATTAGTAATCGGATTCGTAACCAAACTCGCCGCATACGCTATGAACGCCTCGCAAGTTACTTTTAATTGTTTATCGACGATTTTACGAGAATCGAGGTAATTCTCTTTCAATAAAGGAGATCCGTGAAGAATAAATTCGAGAATGGCGTTGGTAGAATTCAACGCGAATAATTTGTTTCTTTGCAGTAATCCATAAGCTGAAAAAATACGAAGAAATTAGCAATTCACGAAGCTGAATTTTTACAAAAATATGAGCAAATTACCGGCTGATTTCAAATTTGAAAAATCTAAGCTCATTTCAGTCACCGTCATGTCTACTTGGAATGGAGCTATTTGTTCGCGTAATATTAGCAGATGTTTTATTTGGAATAAATGACCGTCTAAGACGCTCTGAAATTATAACCACGTTAAAGCATGATTCTCAATAATTGGTTCAATAAATAACACTACGTACTTTGTTTTTGGAAATAATCTGAGCAGCTTCGCTGACATTTTGTAAACAACACGAAATAGCTTCTTGGGCCAGCCCTTGGAAAACGGCGTTCTCAACGCAACGATACAACCGCGAAAGGCAAACTAGCGTTCGTCTAATCGTAGGATACCACATACCGTGCAAATCAGCCGGAGAACTATCTGTTTATTGATGAAAAAAAGCATTAAATATTGATGCAACGTAAATAATAAATAATCAATTAATCAGTCTTACGAGAAGAAGTGCGACGAGTCGAACGAACGGAATCGCCACAAGAACTAATACTAGCTAATGAAAGTCTCGAATCGTAACGACTAAGCGATGTCGTTTCTTGAGCTTTGATTTCTTCAGCAATACTCTGAAATAGTTCAATTCAATAGTTAACAAGGAAACAGCTCGAATTTCAAGATAAATTTCAAAGAAAAACCCCCTACTTTCATCATTTCTAGCTTCTCAGGATAAGCTAAATCTCCAGGAGATGGATTAAATTGTAATATGTCTGTTTTGAAGTACAGATGAGCTCGAAATACTAATCTTTCTTGAACATCTCTTAATAATTGCACGGCCACGTTACCAAACGGTTGTAATCCAGCTGCAAAACGAATAAAATTAATGAAAACGAAATAAAAAGACATAATTATCGAAGATGAGATTAATTACGATTATTTTCAACATGATCTTTCAGAATTTCAACCCTCAAAATGGAACAAAACTCCGTCAACGTTTCCATATGCTTCATATGTATAACCAAAGGCCTCATCGTATCGTACAATATCGAGCAAATTGATTCGATGTATTCGCTGAAAGATAAAATAACATTGCAATACGAACAGCTTGAAAATGAGATCGATATTTGAACGAAAATTAACTTACGAAAGAGAAAGCGACGGTTTTGAAAAAAATTGATAGTACAGTTTATCTTCATCTTGAGTTAAATGAATTAAATACGTTGCAGATGATCTTAATAAAGAACAATAATCTCCCATACGAGTGGTACCCAATTGAGAAATGTAATCTTTCAACGATGGGCCGATTATTTGCTGTCTCAAAGTGAAATAATATTTCTGGCATTCTTCTAAAGCACATTCGTACCTTGAAATAAATAAAATGATCAGTTTTTATATCAAATTTTGTAACTTGAAAAACGAATGAGATGTAATTACTCGATAGCTTTTTCCATTCTATTTTCTAGCTGAGTTAATAATGGTTTTAATCGAGGAGCAGCAGTTTGGAATCTGCCATATTGGGCTATAAATTTACTCGTTTTAGCAGTAGTAATAGTGGCACCTTCCATTGATGTTGTAGGTAATAACGAAACTGGTGCAGAAGGAACCATTTTGCAAGTATCTAAGACGCTAGTTACGTAAGATTTTACATCTAATAAAGCTCGAGACAGGCAGTGCCTTGTTTTAAGCTGATAACTCGAACATTCTCTGTAAGATTCCTGCAAGAAAATATTTCATTAATGGATACGGTTACAAAAAATGAGAATAAGTTGCTGAGAAAATTACATACGTGGTGGGAGAAGTATTCGTGACATTTATCTATATCGTCTAATATTCTAAGGAAATCTGGACTCGTTACGGCCACAGCTGAAGATTCCAAACGTTTGTAAACGCTTTCGATAGTTTGAAACGGGTGTAATTTTTCATTCACGTTGTCGAGAACTTTGCATAATTTTTCCTGAACAGATATCACATTATTTTATTGAATTTCGTCCGTATTTTAGGATTTGAACGTATTTCGTACCTGTTCTGCGAATAATTTTTCGCTGGTGGTGAATAACGGATTTGTTTTACCGGATACTTGCTCGTATTCTAATTTTAATTTATTCAACTGCTCGATTGATTCATCCACCTGGAGAAAAATACAAATTTAGTTGAATCTAGAATATCTAAAATAGGTGAAAATGCTGATTAAGGTACTTTTTGTAAAATATCCGTGCATTGGTTTCTTTTTTCTTTCAATTCCGATAAATAAGGTTCGTATTTTTCACTGCCAGAGTTCAGCCATTCGTTACTAATCGAAGTGTATAGATCTAAAAACTATTAGAAACAGGTTTAATCATTGATACATTTAATCTAAATAAAATAAAGATCTTCTATTACTTGATGAGCTGATTCGATTACAGGCTCTTGTCCATCAGCTGTGTTACTATCACCTCCAACCAGCTGTCATCAATTATACATTAGAATTGTGAAACCAATTTTACGAAGTGAAAATAATCAGGAAACTTACGGATTTAGGTAGTAATCTAGGAATCACTTCATCGCCCAAATCTAGACAAGTATTCCTTTGAAACGTACTCAAAGGAGAAGCACCATTTTCCAATTTCTCCCATTCGTGTAATTTTTCGTTTATCGCTATATTTGAAATTTCTTCGGTTGAATTGTTGTTCATCTTGTTCATTTGCATTATAAATACGACAATGCAAATCCACGATTATCTCATCATTATGTTCTCGAAGAAAGTTTCGGTCAAGATGCGGTTCTAATCGTCGGTGGAGCAGAAATCTATAACAATCGGAAATACATCATGTGAGAGTTGATTGAATAGTGTGTGATATTCATGTGTACCTTATATATCAATTGAATTATAATATAGAAAGAAAATTTGAAGACATTATAAACGATACGTGTCAAAAAACACGAAGCCGATAATGAAAATTTCAGTAATGATAAATGAAAATATCTTATTCAAACATTTCTTTCTTACTGACCTTTGTAATCATTGATGTAGTTCGTTGTTCAATTTATCTGGTATTCATAATGATCCTCAATATTCTATTTTTCTTTCATAATTGTCTCAAAATTTTCAAAAGTAATTACAAAATTTCGATTTATTTGTAATTGAAAAAAATTATCTATTGACGAATTGATAAAGAATTATCGATAGTTATTGGTTTGAACGTCAAAGCGCTAGTATACATCTTCGGTATTTTTTCGACTGTTTGTCGTTGCTCGTGTTTTCGAATTTTTACACCCTACTTGACTCTTTTGGATTTCGAAAAAATTAATTTTTATTAAATTTGTCACGAGAAAATTGCAAATATAAAATGAAATCTAATTAGAGGGACGAATAATTAATTAGAAAATTTGGTTCCTATCTGAATTGGAAGGCTGATACGGGTTTGTTTTGTTTCCCATGTTTGGAACGGAAATCAACTTATCGAAGGCTCGGTTCTTATTGTTGGCGAAGTTCAATACAAGTTCAAGGCCCAAAATGGCTGCTAGTATTCTTCAAAATTGCTGTTTGTAATGTTAGTGTGTCTACACAAGTAATTCGGTTTCGTATTGTTGAACTACGTATCGCGTAAGTTTAAAATTTTTGAAACTTTATTAGTGAAAAGTTCAGTGTTAGAGATGTAGTAGTGATCGTCGTCGCGAGTCATCGTTATTCCTGGTTAATTTAGTTTTGTATTCGTGTTAATGAGTTCGCTTTTTTCCTCTCGTATGTATCCGTATGATATATCGGTTAAAAGTTTACGTATTTTTCGAAAAGTTGTGGGAAGTGTTATTTTTTATTTACAGTCTGATCAGTGATGACCGATAATATCGCTGCAAATAAAGGTACAAATTCGGTTTATGAATATTCGAATTCGTTTGATACGTCGTCTTCGTCGTCCTCCGCGAACATAAATATAGATAATAATGTTTTGCAATTTAGTAAACTTAACGGTGATAGTGGTCAAGAGTCGGGTACAAATAGCGGCGTTAATGATAAAAAGTCCTTTCACATTACGAGTGTGACTGTACAACATAATTCTACAGACGGTAATGCTGATGAATCTGCGGATGAATCTCGTACTGAAGAACTTTCCGATAACGTTGATAGTATGTCAGCAGTTGATCATGTACAAACTGATGTGGCCGCCGATTTAATTGATAACACGATTCGAAAAGACGATGTTTTGTACAAAGTCACATCTGTCGGAAGTGCTCCTATAATTCCTACTAGTGCTCAATACGGTATCGCTGTCGTAGCGGGTGTCAATAACGGCGAATTATCCGATGTGAATAAATTCCTACCGAGTGACTGTAAATTTAACGACACCGTAAAAAGGACAGAATTCATCGCCAACGGTTTGGAAAATAATTGCGCCAACGTTGTCGCCAAAGAATTGAATACTCAGATTAAAAATGAACGTTTCAAAGTTGTGAAAATCGAATCGAATGAGCCGTTTAAACGGGGTCGTTGGGTTTGTATGGATTTTTCTGATACGTCGATGGATCAGGTAAAAAAATCCGCTATTACTATAACTACCGATAACGATAAATGCCTGAAAAAAGATACGCCCGATAAAGAAATATCTCCTAGCGAGATTTTAGTTAATGGAACGCTGATGGAGAATATTTCCAACGATAGCGAGTCGAAGGTCGCTCAAAATGCTCAAGTGGCCGATTCGACCTATCACAACGGCGACATGTCCGGCGTAAATTCGGTATCGCCGAATCAAACGTATAACGCGCCGTTTATGCCTTCGAACGGTAATCAACCTCAAGCACAAAGTTTAACGCATATTATTATTCCGACGAGTACGCAGCCCCAAGTTGCGTCCGGTTCGTACGGTCATTCGCAAAGTTTACCTCACGCCGAATTACAGCACGTACATCAGGCTGCGGCAGCGGTGGCGGCTGCGGCTGCCGCCGCGCAGCAACAACAACAACAACAACAGCCTATACACGTATCTTCGTTGCAACAATCGTTTCACCCTGCGCAGCCGCAGCAGCAACAACAACAGCACTCGTCAATACAGCATCCGCAAGCTGTTATATCGCAGCAAGGTATGCAGCATATGGGAGCTGTGCAGCAACAACAACAACAGCCTCAAGCTTCGCAGCACCAGCAACAACAACAGTCTGATGTTTACAACCAGCAACAGCAACCGACGCAGTCTGCGTCGATGCCTGTACAACAACAGCCGCTTTTGCAGCAGCAGTATCAAACGTTGCAGCAAAACGCGCAACTGAATCAGGCGCCGGCTCCGGCGCAATGCAATCAACGAGGGGCCGGAACGCAGCCGCAGCAACAACCGCAGCAGCAAATGAATATGGCTCAGATCCCGTCGCAACAGTCGAGTCAGCCGAACGGCAACGAAACGTTGATCGGCGTGAACCAGTCGATGCCTCAGCAATCGCAGCAATTCCAACAGCAGCAGAGTCAAGGTCAACAGGGGCAAGCTGCCATGCAGCAAACGTTGCAGCAGCAACACACCATGCAACAGGTACCAATGCAACAACAGAGCTTTCAGCACGCCATACCGCCGCAGCAACCCTCGCAGCAGCAACAACAACAACCGATCATTCACCAGCAGCAACCGGTACAGGCGATGCCACCCACCCAACACCATTCGCCTCAGCAAACGAATCAGCCAGGCGTCCAGTCGATGCCGACGCAGCAACAAATGCCCCAACAAACGTCCGCTGCGCAGGCCAATTCGCAACAATCGTTACCGCCGGCCAATCTTCAGCAACCGGTCATGCAGCCGGGCGTCGTACCGCAGCAAAAAGTACCACCTTCGGCTTCCGTGCAATATATACCGCAGCAAGCCCCCATTCAACAAACCGGCGCTCCGCAACCGGTTCTGAGTGCGCCGCAGCAGCAACAGCAACCTCCTCAAATGATGCAGCAAATGCCAACCGGTAACGACGCCGCGCAGCAAATGCATATGCAGCAAATGCAGCAACAACAACAGCAGCAGCAACAGCCGCAACCTCAACAGCAAATCCTCACGCAGCAGATACCGCAGCAGCAACAGCAGCAACCTCTACCCCACATTCCGCAACCGGCGCCCCAAATCCAGCAGCAAACGCAGCCGATCCAGCAACAACCGCAAGTCGGCGCGCAGCAATCTCAGCAACCGCAGCAGGTGCCGATGCAAATACCGGGCCATCACCAACCGATCATTCAATCGATGCCGCCGCAACAAGCTGCCCAGCAAATGATGCAAACGCAGAACATGCCGCAGTCCGGCGCTCCTTCCCAGAGCACGTTTCAAAACGTGCCCCCTCCGCAACAGCCGCCTCAATCGCAGCAAACGCAACCTAGTCAGCAACCCGCTCAGGTGATGCAGCAAATGCAGCCTACGATGCAGCAAATGCAACCGCAACCTCAACAACAAACTATTCAATCTACGCAGTCAATTCAGCATTCATTCCCGCAGCAGCAGCAGCAGCAGCAACAGCAACAACAGCAACAGCAACAGCCGCCGCAGCAACAGCAACCGCCCGTCCAACAAATGGCGCCTTTAAACGGAGGCCAGCAAACGATGCAAGCCACGTATCAAACTTCGGTTCCGCATCAAAACGTTTCTAATCAAATGACCGATCAAAACATTCCAGTTTCCGGCTCGCAGCCGACGTACCAACAACACGACGTCATGTCGAACGTGAACCAACAACAAACCGGCGACGTTTTACTATCCAACGTTCAAAGTCAATACTCGCTCAGCCAACCTCAAAATATCTCCGTTCAAACGCAACTCCCTTTACACGTATCGCACCATCAACCCTATCAAAATACGCCTTCCAATTACGTAAACGCGTCCAATATGAACATGATGTGTAACACGTCGATGAGTCAGCACACGCCGCCGATTTCCCAAACCCAATTCTACACTCATTCGGGTACCAGCGGCTCGATAACGTCGCAGGATCTGCAACAACTCTGCGGCCACCAGCACCATCAGGCGAATATGCCTCAAACGAGCGTCGCCTGCAATCCGAACGCGTCGTCGTTGGTGACTCCGCTCATCAGCACCGTCACTTCGCAAACGCTGCCGCCGACCATGGAATACATGATGAACACGGCGCCCATTCCGGCACACCAGAATGGTGCGGCGTATTCGGTGCATTACCAGAACGGTAATTCGATCGGATCTTCTAGTAACGTGCAAACCCAAACTACGCCTATTTCGCAATCCTGCTCTAGCAGCAGCGTCGCAAGCGCAGGTGTACCTCTGCAGCAGTACATACAGCAAACCGTACCGGCGGTTTTGTCGTCTGCAGGGGCTGCTCAAATACCCGTCTCTTCGTCGTATTCGCCGTCTAATATTTCGGTAGTGCATCCGATGCAGATTCAACAAAGGTATGTGCAGAATAATCTGCCGGCCGCTGTTAATCAAATGTACCCGACCGGACATCCGGTGTCGTTTGCCGAAGCTTCGATTAATCCCGAACAGTATCAACCCAACGTGTATCTACCGGAACAAGTTGCCGTCGAAATTAAACAAGAGGAAGGACTTAGACAAGACGATTCCGATAAGTGAGTTCGCCCGATGATTTTATTTTTTTATTAGCTTAGGTATTTTTGTACCGTCGTCGTTGGTGTTTGGGTCGCAAACAGAAAGAATGTTAGGAGAGGGAAGGGGAACGATACGTGGGGTTTAATCGTACTCCGAACGATCGTTAAGTATAAAAATGTCGAAAAAAGAAGCCAAAACCGTACCAAAGGGAATTCAACGTACTCGTAATATATTTTGCGACATTGCATCGTGTGTATCGAGTTAACGAAATAGCGAAAATTTTTCATTTGTCATAGGATGCGTGGTCGGTATCCCGTGTCCTCCGTTGGTTGTTAAAAAATCCGCTTAAATTTGACCTTTACGAGAGGTGATTTTTAGTTGTCCTCTGTGATGCGGCGAGGCGACACGATGTACGAATGTACTACGGTATTGTGGTACTTGTACTCCTACTTGTACTTGAATTCTTATCCGAGTCGTTTGTCGAATCGAATGAAAAAAGAGCTAATACCGGATTATGCCGATCGAAGCGATGCTAAATCGGTGATTCGAAGTGGTCATGCGATTAAATATTGGTTTTGACGGTGTCGAGAGGTCGACACTAGAAGGAGGAAGGGTTAGGTGATCAGCTGTTTCAGCTGTTACGACCGATGAATCATGAGTTGGCTGGGTATTGTCGAGTACGGAAGCAGCAGTTGGCGGTAGATTGGATCACTCAAGTGCGTCGGGGTAATCCATCTTATCGATAACCAGTGTGCAAATTCGAAAGGACTGATGCGAGAGAAATGAAGAAGAAAATTTTGTATGATTCGAACAGCTGATTGAGGGTGTATTTTAGATTCGTAATCACGAGAGTAAAATTGTTTTAAATTGTGACGAAACTTCAACTGAAGGAGTGGAGTTTTCGAAACGAAATATCGAGCTAGATCTTTTTGAGATTTCCCATTGGTGTATTTTTTTCATACTAGAAAAAGTGATTTTTGAATTTTTCTAAAATCTGATTTGTTCGATTAAATCGATGTTTTTTTTTTTGTACAATTACTTTCGATTTTTTTTCAGACTTGAGATTTTTTTTTCAATTTTTCGTTATTTTTTTTTTTGTTTATCAAAAGAAATTTTTAAATGATTGAATATTATAATTTTCGAATGAATTTTTTCTCCCCTCCACCCCGTGCCCCGTTTCCAAAATACCGGTGCAGGGTGTCTACTGGTGGTGAAAACAGTGATTTTGAAAATAGGTTGTAAAAATAATGAAAAACTAATAAATTTTGTCAAAATTTCAACAGGAAGGGTAAAAAAAATAGAAAAATAGAATTGAATTCAACTGAAAATTTTGTTTGAACGTAATTGTGTTCGAAATAAAATTCTAAAAAATTCGGTTCTGAGCCAGTTTCACTTAAATTTTGCTCGATTGTTTCAAAATTCCATTCTAATATAAATTTTTTACAAACATTTTCAAACAATTTTAGAAATTTCTTTCAAATTTGTACCCTTTTGTGCACTACTTTGTTCAACATGACAATCCATCAAAATTTTGATCAAAATGAAATTTAAAACATTTTTTCAAATGTCATTTTTCAAAATTCTGTTTAGACATAATTAAGAATTATGATTAGAAAACATTTTTTAAAATGACAGTTCCCTCAAAAAAATGAAAAAAAGTTTCTCAATAGGGACATGGCATATCATGGCGGAGCCTTTCTATTTTTAATCTTATCGTTTTGGAGGTACTTTTATTTTATTAGAAACAGTGTTAATTCAATATAAATTACACCTTCTTGATGCTTGAGTGTCTCATTTTTCAGTTTTCGATCACCTTTTATAATTTTTATGGAGCAAAATCTATGCTGAAGCGTAATTTAAATTAAATTTTAATCAAGTACCTCCAAAACGATAAGAAAATATGATCTGCGAAAACAACCTTCTTAAAGTACGCGACAAAGGTTGTTTTTATAGATCGCTTTTAATGTAAACAGAGCCACCGCCATGATATGCCATGTCCCTATTGATTTTTTGAAAAAATGGATATAAAAGCTGATACGAATAGAAAACACTTTGGTAAAAAAGTTAGGAACCCCTAAAAACTTTTCTTTCTAAATAAATTCTCTAAAGAATAATTGAAGTAAAAAAAAGTTGATGCTCAGAAAAAATTCTTCTTCTAATAAAAATTTTCCATAACAAACATTTTAATATGTAAAAATAATTTTATTAGAAAAGCATTATTCAAAAAATAATTCTTCAAAAAAAGTTCTAAAAAATTTTTTTTATGCAAAATTCTGTAATGAAAAAAATTTACGAAAAATCCTGGATTTTGTAATAAAAATTATCAAAAAAAAATTTAGAATACATAGTTGAAAATTGTTTTTTTTTTTAAAAAACAAAAATCACTCAAAAAATAATTTTACAAAATTAATATCCTATTAAGAAATTGTCAACTTCCTTCCCCCTCCCCCCTTGAATGACTGTCTGATGACTACGCTATACTGGAAATTGCTGAATTTCGATGAAAATATTCTCAAAATTTTATCGAAGTTACTTTTGGCCAAAATCGTGATTTTTTTTGTTAAAAATACCAGTTTTGGTCAAAATTTTCAGTTTTTAGTCAAAATTGTAATTTATTTGTCAAAATCATCATTTTTTGACATTTTTCATTTTCTAGTCCAAACTGTCATTTTTTGTCAAAATTGTTAATCTATGTCAAAATTGTGATTTCAAAGTAGAAATTGTCATTTCAGGGTAGAAAGTGCCATTTTTGGTCAAAATCTCCATTTTTCATCAATTTTTTTTTCATCCGAAATGTCAATTTTTTGTCAAAATTGTCATTTCAAGGTAAAAATTGTCATTTTCTGTCAAACTCGTCATTTTTGGTCGAAATCACCATCTTTGTCAAAATTGTAATTTTTTGGGTCAAAATTGTCATTTCAAGGTGAAAATTTTATTTTTTTGTCAAAATTGTAATTTTTTGTCAAAGTTGTTATCTTTTGTCAAAATTGTCATTTTTTAGGTGGAAATTGTCATTTTAAAGTAAAAATTATCATTTTCGGTTAAAATCGTTGTTTTTCGTCAATTGTAATTTTTTTGTCCAACTTGTGAATATTTCAGTCAAAATTGTCATTTCAAGGTAAGAAATCATCTTTCTGGTCACTTAACGCTTTTTTAAAAATTTCATGAAGAAAAAGATTACGGTTGCATATTCAAAATTTTTATAATTTTCGAAAAGCGTGATAAAATGTCTAAAACTTGGAAATGTGTCGTGGATTTTATATACACGGATTTTTATCTTACACACTGTTGCCCCCCCCCCTCCCCACAACATGAAATTTGTAATCGAACTTTTTTCCCAATTTTAAAAAATGGACCGTTTAGTAATGTCTCGGTAAGTTATTGACGAAGTAATTTTTGAAGAAGTGATTTTCAGAAAATTTTGTGAAAATAAACGAAAAAAGTTGTGCAAAAGTCGTGATTTTTGGAAAAGAAGAAAATTCCTATAGACAACCTGTAGACTTGTAGAATCTCTGAAATCATATTCTTACTGAAAAGTCAAAATATCTGTTGATAAATTGGCAAAATGAAGAAAAATTGATGTTTCATCTTCCAAATTTAGAAATGAATCGATGCAGATCCATGGTAGAGAATTTTTTGGATATTTTGAAGTTTTCCATTTATGCGGATTGGGGTTTCAATTTCATTTATTAGATCACTGTAAATAACTAGAAGTTCAGAAAAAGTCATTTTTCGAAGATTAATTATTCTATGTATGTTCGATCTCCGTTTCGAAAGTAATACCCAAAAAAAGACTCGATAAATTGTTGGAAGTCCATTGAGAATCCTGTTTGCTCCATTTCAGTTCATAAATTTTGACAATTTAGGTCTCTACTTGGAAAAAATTGAAAAACTTTTCACTTTACAGTTTTCAATTCTGTTCGAGAAAAAATTGTATTTTAGAATATTTTTCAACTTTCTTTCATTATTATTTTTATCAACTTTTACGCATGTACCTGGTACCTAGCTGCCTTTATCATCTATAACTATTGGCGTGTGCGTGAGTATGTGCGAAAGAAGAATAAAAACTCTTGAAAATTGTCCTCACCCTCTCCCCCCCCTCAGCATCGGAAAAAATTGCGTTTTCGTAGGTTTGTTTTTCACGACAAATGAGTTGGTATCTTACTAGTGAGCAAATCCAATCGATCGGTTATATTTTGCAAACAAAAAATTCGATTCGTGTTTTGTCTTCGAGCCATGCCCCATTGCCCCGCTTCCTATTTCTATTTCATTTTCAATTATTACTCGATACGGTTTATTTTTTCGTACTAGTCGATGCCATACGCGATACACGACTCAATACGTCATTCGCGTGTAATATTATCTGTCTGCGTAAAAATAGATGCTTATTGTATTGTTTTCGATAATATCGTACACTTGAATGGAGGATGCGAAATTTACAAAATGTATAATTTTTTCGTCGATAAATTATCAACCGTGATTCACTTTGGTATCTGAACGTATTGTACGTGTCTGTGGTTCAACCCAGCGTACGATGGGCCTCTGTCGAATGCACAGTAGACTCTGTACGTGTAGTGTACTGTACGATGTATGGTAAATTGTATTTACTTCATAATATTTGTATTTAGGTGCAATACGACGAAGAAAATCCTATTAACGATGTGTCGTACATTACGTATTACACGACACGAGGGCTCACAGTGTAGATACAGATACACTTGCACACTTAGATCTCTTTGTCGTATGCATCGTAAATCGTGTTTTAATCTGACCAATGTTTACTATTTGGGCGAATTCGCTTTCGGAAATTTGTTGATAAATTTTTTTTTCTCGTTTTATTACACTTGGGTTGGTAAACTTTGCAATTTTTTATCTTTGTTTGTTTTCTTGCTCGTATATCATTTCGAAAACAAAACGTGATATGTTCCAGTCTGACATAATTAGTAAATACACCAGCGAAAAAGAAGGGTTTCTATTGATAGCGAATGTATACGAGTGGCTCGTGGGTGTCTAAGTTTTTTAAGAATGAAAATTTTACCGTGTGTTTGCATAGTCGAGTTGGTATTCGACCTAACGAAGGTGCAATCCAAAAAAAGCGAATATTTATCCTTCGAATGGGCGAGAATTTTACTCGGAGGGTTTGTTTGTTTCGTATTTACGAAAGAATGTCTTTTCGAGTGATTTATGGTGTCGAAAAACGAGCGGAAAACTCCCAAGATGGAATTCTTTCCATTGCAGGTGAAGTTCTCTACGTACGTAGGATATCGAACGCTCGAGGGTGGCTTTTTTGAAATACCGATTTTATTTCGAACTGAGATAAGCTCGAAGTGACGAATTGAGTTAGGGTGGTGTGTTTTCTGAAGAATTACGATGAAAAGGATTTGTACGTGTCGGGGTGACATATTTCGTAATTTTTTCTTCGCGTTCGAGGGAACAAATTACGAGGAATACTTTGTAAATTCTGAATTAGGTTCGTCGTTGCGAAAGGTGAAAAAATATCAAATTAAACATGTACGTGGATTTACGACGTGCTGAAAAAATTGAATTAGGAGGAAATTCAATCGTCGAAAAATAAATTGCAAATGGGCGGTAATTATTGGAGATGGATGAGTACCCGGTAGGTGAGGAAAAGGGGGAAATTTAATTGAAAATGGTCGTAATAAAGAGTATTACGTAGCAAACGATCGTTAAAGATGTAATTTTCACGTGTAACAAAGTTTGTTTATTTTGGAATCCGAACAACAATCGTAAAAAATATACTTTCGCTGGGGAATTATTCCATTTGGATGTATTCCCAGTGGGTTTGCGTAAATTTGAAATTTTTCGCATAATTTTAAAAAGAATTTCAAATTTGATTTCCGATTTGTCAAATTTTTCTCGAAATTACTATATTTTTTCTCGTTTATTTGAATTTTTTTGAGTGGTTGCCCAAAATGGCCTATCAAAAATTTCCCTTAGGGGCAAGGAGGAGAAGGTTTTAGGAGTGGAAACATCTCTATTCCAGCAAATTAAGGGGTAGGGGTATGTTTGGTATCATTTCTACATAATTTGACCTTTCTGAACTCAAATCCGTCATTACTTTTTCGATTGAATGTAGAAAAGTGGCACAGTTGCGAATTTTGCGTCGTAGAAAATGATCAATTTTGGTGAAAACAAAGATAAAATCACAATTTTTCACTTTTGGAGCTCTATAGGGTGACTAATTAGTTCAAGAAACACGTATTCATTATAATTCTAACCTTCCAAACCCGAATTCGAAGTTAGTTTCCAGATAGGAAGCTGGGAATTCTCGTAGTTGTCGAATTTGCTCAGCGTAAAATGCCAAAGAACGTAGCCAGGTTTATAGGGGTGATCTGGCCCTGAGCACCTAATTTTAAATTATCCAGTGGAAGTTGGTCCTTATGGTCTAAGACCCCCGTGACAAAATTTTTAGCGCAATATCTCAACTCTAACCCCTTTTGGGGGGTTAAATGTAGATTTTGGTTAAAAATTTCTATTTTTGGCAGTTTTTAACCGAATTTTTTCAAACTTGCTAAGATGGTAGATGATATCAAGAGTGATTTTTGGAATTTTTTGAAAAAAATTTCGAGCACTTTTTCAAGGTCAAATG
>FIZU01063729.1:0-29544 GCA_900064475.1 Pseudococcus longispinus
TTTTTTTTTTTTTTTTTTTTTTTTTTTTTTTTTTTTTTTTTTTTTTTTGAAAAAATGTCAGAGTTATAATCAGATAAACAAATCCCAACGAAAGCAATTGACAAAAAATTTAAAAATTCAATTTCAGTTTTTGGTTTCAGTTTTTCATCACTGCAAAAAATCATGTAAATACTTATGTCATTCATAAATTTGCAATCTGAAAGTTTTGGCATTGAATCAAAAAAAATCAATAACAAAAATAATTTAAACATTGAACTGACTACTCAGTCATTGAACTAGATGGAGGAGAGAAGAGAAGAGAAACTAAAACAGAAATTGAGAACATTGTTAGTTTCGAAAATTTTCCAAGTCCAAAAGTCAGTTTTTTTCAACTTTTTCCATGATTTCAGAGCCATCAACCCATCATAAGTTTAAAAGAATCACTGAAATTTTCCAAGCCCAAAAATAATTTTGTAATGCATAAATTCGAAGTAAAAAAATTAGAATTTATAAACAATTTTCAATGTTTTTCCAATTTAAAAAACTCAGTTGAATAAACAACTGAAATTAAAATTACTTTAAATGCTTCAATTATTATTCTGTCGCTTCCTACATCAACAAAACCTGCGATACAATTTTTCAAACTTCGATAGATGAATTTTCCAGAAGACAAAGAATATTTCAAAGAACAATCTGCAAGGGTAGGTAATGAATTATTGCTTCATTTCTTTTATTAATCTGAAATATGGCGTAAAAATATAAGAAATAGGTTTTCTATCGACTTGATTAGGTACCTTCAGTATAACTCTATATTTTTTTATTGTTCCTTCTCTTCACTCCAAATTCTAAAACGCTATATTTCCTCTTCCACAAATACCAAGGTACTTACAAAAATTCTTCCAGCTCAAAGCAAAATGTAATATGGGTTACTTCCGTCCTCTACCTCGAAAGCCAAGCTTTTCCTAAATCGCTCACTCTACCGCGGTGGGAATTTCTCAAGATGAAAATTCCTACCAATATTTCAAATAATTTAACAGCCTTCTGTGAATGACAGCGTTGCTCAGATGACGAAAGCAACAATAAAAAGAATAAAAAAAACGTTCCAAGGAGAGAAAAAAAAATCAACGCAAAAATCATTCTACGTTGCAAACTGATTTTAAGCTTTTCCATCTCCAATCGGTAAAAAATAATTCCTTCGAAGAAATTTCCGGGCACGGATGAAGCGAGAGACAAACAAAGAAGGAAATTTTGTATTTTCCAAATTACTACCTATATTTTAATAGAAAAATATTCCATTACCGTTTTTTCCAACTGCCGGCGACGAGTTCCATTTAAAAAATCGAAAAAAGAAGCGCTTTGTTCGCATTTGGGCTCAATGGCTGAACTTTGTTACGGAAATGGCGAATCAAAGTAAAATATCAGCGTGTAAACGTGTTCGTCTGTGAAAAAGCAACGACGAAACGAACGTTTTGTATTCGGCGGAGTAAAATGGGGAAAAAAATTGCTGAAAGTATGAAAATTTCCTCGAATAATTAAAAGCAAAATGCGGAATAATGGTTATATGATATTGAAGATACAACAGCAGTCGTTTCAAAAGTTAAAATGTAGTACTGAAGTCATCCCTTCCGGCGGAGGATTATTACCGTTACTGTGTGTGAGGACTATACCATCGCTTTTTGTTGTTGGCGAGGAAGTTGAAATGGTTGAAAAGAAAAGGAAAACTTTTATAAACGATTTTCCGCCGTATTAAACAACGAATGATTTGTTTCCTCGTTGTATTCGCAATTGCCTGGTTTTCTGCTGCCTTCGCGCCGCTATCGCTCCAGCCAACGGGTTAGTCGACAATGTGAACATGAAAATGGAAACGATTTGTCAGATAAGAAATGCAAATAAATTTTTTTCACGTAATTAATCAACTTAAGGTGATTTATATAGATTTTACATTTAATTATTCCGCTACCGTGCGATCTCTTCTCTTTTTTTTCCTCTCTCAAACGTTCAGGTATTTTGATAAGTGTTTAAAAAAGAGAAAAAAAGGTTAAATTCGCTTCTCCCTTGTATATTTACAACGAGTAAATGAAAATTAATTCCGTGATTTTGCCGCTAGTATTTTCAAAAAGCCTGTGTGCTGGTCTCCAGAGAGAAACCATCTTGTTAAATTAAACCCCATTATGTATAAAACTTGGTGTACTATATGCCACCGAGAGAAAGGAAGAGACGAGAAAGTGGACAATCGTGTTATGGGGTTATTTGCCAAAGAAAAACATGCTCATAAATTATGTGTACGAAGCTGACTTGAAAATAATCCTTAATCAGAGAAAAAGGATGCCACAAAAATATGAAATTTCCTTCAAGTATATGATACGACTCGAGGTGCAAGGAAAAAAAAACCTCCTACGAATCGAAAATTTTCATTATTATTAACGGAAAACCCAGTATTTTTATTTACATGTAAGTATGTACATTAGTACGAGCAAACGCTTTGCTAAATGACGTCATAAATAAGCTAGAAGCATAGCTACCCTTTCATTATATGAAATAAAACCGTGATCCCTGGTTTCATGATGCTAAACTAATGAAGCTGCATTATTTTAAATACGGGTACAACGTTTTCAGGGTACCATATTTTTTTCTATATTTCGTCCAAGTCCTTTGAAAAATAGCTCGAAAGTTTTTATACGACCCGCCCATTGCGGCGAATTGCTATTTGTCATTCGTTAGTGCGGTATTGAAAACATTATGAAAATTATAGTTCGACGGGTAATTAATTAGAGAATAAACTGACCGATAATATATGAATGGAAGTTAATTATCAAGGATGCCTGAAGCTTACATAGTATAAATAACAACTCCGTGCCATATATACGCTGACCCTGGTCGTAATTTTTTGCTGTGGCGGTGTACGAGCGCAAAATATGGGGCTGAATGATTGCGAGAAAGTAAATACATAGTGCTGGTGGTAATGCTACGAGTTGTGATGAAAAAAATATTTCGAATATGGTTTGTGAAGGTACCTAAATCCATAAACATTTCACGGTATGGAAATCCACTTGAAATTTTGGTTCATGAGACTAAACTTTTGTCAATATTTTCATTGTACTCTTATCGCCGAAAGAAAATAGCTTGTGATGGTACAAATGTCGAAAACTACTCTTATCTCGATTTTTTGAAATCGTCAAAAATTTTTAAATATCATGAAACAAGCTCTCCAAGTATCTACTTGGTTGAATAAAATTGTTATTTATACAGGGTATTTTGGTAGTAGTCCACCGCCTTCAAACCAGAGATGCAGCAACTCAAATTACATAAGTGTGGGAATGTTTGCTACCCAGGGATTTGAAGGAGCAAAGTAATGCATTAGTCTTGGTAGATGTTTCAAAACGTTGTAACTCAGCTGATAATGTAGAAAGGCAAATTTTTTTGCAACTTTCCCGTTAAACTTTTTAGACTCTACAAAATAAGTTATATATTCATGTTTTGCCCAACTCTGAAATTGAAGGAGCTACAATGATTTCAAAATTTGTAGACTTCATAACTCCTTCAATTTTCATGTTATGCAAAATTTTGTAAGTATCATTTTTTGTTGAAGTTTTTGAGCTTTACAAAATGAGCTATTAATTTTCTGCCCAATTCCAAAATTGAAAACACGAGAGACTAGCTTGAAAAATGTTTGAAAAGAAAAAAATTAAATGTCAAGAAAATAATGTCACTTTCTATCTTTTTAATGGTTGTAGCTCCTGCAATTTTAAAGCTATGCTCAAACTTATTAGTTTATTTTGTAGAGTTCAAAAAGCTCAACAAAAAAGATATTTTCAAAATTTTGCATAACTTGAAAATTGAAGGAGTTACGAAGCATACAAATTTTCAGATAATTGTCGCTCCTTCACTTTTACAGCTAGGCAAAACATAAATATAACTCATTTTGTACAACTTGAAAAGTTGTACAAGAAAGTTCCAAAAAAAATTTGCCAATCTACATTATCAGCGGAGTTGCGACGTTTTGAAATATCTAGCAGGAGTCCAGGACTAGTGTATAACTTTGCTCTTTGAAATCACGAAGTCGGGAAACATGCATACACTCATGTAGTTTGGGTGGTTGCATCTCTGGCTTAAAGGTGGTGCACTCCTACCTGAACACCCTGCATGTATATGTACATGTAAAATATGTCCAATTATCTTCAACACATAAATTATGACATTTCATAAAATACTTTGGTCTATCTATGTCCTGTGTACCTACCTACTCAAAGTACTAATTTAAATTGATGTTGATTTTACAGTATTAAAAAAAAATGTTCAAAATTTTAAAGCTCATGTTGTGCATTTCCAACTGAAACTTTATCTTTATCGCTTGAAAGTCAAACCTTGGGGGAGTTTTTATCATGCACCAAAGCTACTACACAAAAATACTTCCTTTTCAACCAACAGGGAAACTCTAGAAAAAATTATTAGATACCTCAACACGATGAAAATGTACACTGCTGTAATAAAAAATATCAAGAAATACGAAACGTCTAATAATTGGAGACCGTTTCGTATTACCGGTCAATTACATCGTTACCGTCATCATCGGTAGTATACCTAAAAAAAAAACAGGGGCGAAATTATCATTTGGCGTGGTTTTGGGAAAAAGGAGGGGGGGGGCTAAAAATCGTGGCTATCTTAAAAGGGAGAAAAAAATACAAAATTTACATACATTTACAATGAGTTAGACTTTATTGCATTGTCTGACACATTTTATAAAGCAAAGGTATAATATTTCGGGGTAGTATAATACAATTTAACGATTGTTAAAGTCTACTAACACGAAGCTGGCTGAAATCCAGCATCGCATAAATAAAGCATTTAATTCTTGTGGGGAAAAGGACGTACCTACGTCAAGAACAACTCTGTCGCGTATTTTAATTGTATACGAACAGCTTTTAACTTGCAAAAACTCATTCGCCGCAAAACATACTATAGTAATTAAAAAAGATGCTTTCAGGCCAAAAAAATGCTACTTTAGTATACCACTCCGATACGATGGTAAAATTTCTCGGTAGCCACTGCATATTTAACGTTGGCCGTAAATTTTATCGAAAATTTTGTAGGTACTTTGACCTTTGAATGAGTCTTCCCGTGCATTAATAAAGCTTACTCACTTGAGTCGCGTCGTAAAATCTTTTCGTCACCTTTTGCCACGTTGATGCAGTTCGTTACTAGGACAAATAAGCCATTATCTGTTATACGAATAAGTAATGCATCTGTGTTATTATCGTTGGCCAAGTTATGCCTTTGGTATGCAATATAAATTTGTTTATCGTAATGAATGTCACGTGTTTATAGTAGTGCTCGTTTATCAAGTTGTTTAATGACCAATTTTTTTGTGTTCAAGTCAAGAGGAGGGTCAAGAAATTTGTTGGGGTTTCATTTTTTGTATCAATTACTCGTATGAACAAAAATTCGTGGCAATTAATTACGAATAATAGTCTTAAAAGAAATTAAGAAACATTGAATAATTATGAATTTTACAAAAATCAGCATTCTCAAGGATGTAATTACTCAAATCATCTTCAAAAATGGGTGAATATTTTTTAAAAATTGTCAACTTCCCGAAAAACTTGACAAATTTTCAACAAACAGGTAAAATTCCAAAAAAACTTGTCAAATTTTCCAAAAAAATCGTCTAGAAAAATACGAAAATTTTCCCTTAGAGGGAAAATCGTTAAATAATTGATAAAATCAAGATTAATAATTATTTTACTTCCTGTGGATCTTGAATTCTTGAAAGTTTTCTTGAATCTTTGTTTAATAAGTGGTGTTTTTTTTGGAAATTTGAAAATGAAAACAGGTGAAAAAAGACAATTGAGATGTTCGCCTGGTATTGGCTGAAACTGTGCCTACCTACTTAAATTTTTTTGTTGAACTACATGAAATCTTGAATGGTGATGGGAATTAGATTTTTAGTAGGTCACGTTAATTTTCATATCTTCTGGAGAAATGTAAGAAAATCAAGATCTTGCAGGATGCTCCAAAATAATTGGAAATAGTGATATTCAGTTTCAAGATATTGATATCTCGAAGGATCCGAATTTTTATCAATTTTCTAAAAAAATACCTAATTTATTCAAAAAAATTTTCTCACTTTTGCTAAAAACTGAAAAATGATGGTTGATTTGTTTTGAAAATTTTCCAAAAATTGAGTAATCAATCAGCTGATTGAAATTTTCTTTATGGGTGTTTTTGAACACGCTCTTTCTTAAATTCTAACCCTCGTACAAATCGGAATCACACATTTGAGTGATCCCTTTTAAATACCGACTCCATGAAAATTTCTGAAAATTCTGAGTAAGTCATTTCATGCCAATTCGACAGAAAAATGCAGTCATCCCTCCTATTTTGTTCAAATTTTTTTTACAAGATCCTCCAATTAGGTAAGTAAGAGAACCGCCTATATTTTACCCCTTCCATCTTTCAAGGGGCTGAGAGATGGGGCCTTGAAGTGTTCATACTGCAGTGGCGATTTTGTGCTGAACTACGTGACTTTGGAGTCTTATAAATCAAGATACCTACGTTGAACTTGGAGTAAATTTGTTTCCTCAGTTTTAAAAAGTGTCAAAAGTAAATGAAAAACTATGCGTAAAAAATTTTGAAAGTTCAAATTTAAAACTTTATTCAAAAAGCTCAATTTTAAAAAAATTTTGTAAAAATTCAAGCTGATACATTTTTTTATGCTACCTACTTATAAACTAACAATGTTTAATTATGAGATCTCAATGCCCCGAGGGGGCTACAAAGCCCCAAAATTTTGGTCAAATTAAAAAAAAAGAAAAAGGCTGTGTGACATATCGTTAGTTATGTTTTCGATGATGCTGATCACGAATATGACCAATATTTTTTATTCAACCCCCTCCCCTTCTCCACGCTGAGACCCCTAATTTTGAAAAAAATTAAAAATCGTGTCGCATATGATTTGTTAGGTTTTTAGGGTTACTGATTTTAAATATCGACTCATTTTTTCATTTCCACCCTCCTGTACTGCAACATACCTTACAAGACCCAAAAATTTTGTAAAAAAATTAAAAACGTCTGGTAGCATGAATTGATGTCGTGTGGCAATTGTTTTATATTTTTTCGATGATGCTGATCACAAATATCAACTTTCTTTTTTGAACCAGCTCCTAAAGTCCCAAAGCCCCTCAACAGTGTCCCTTGATTTTTGAAAAAAAAATGAAAAAATTGTGTTGCATATGATTTGTTAGGTTTTCAGGGTCTCTGACCTCAAATTTTGACTCAGTTTTACACTACCACCCTCCTGTGTCCCAACATCTCTCACAGGACCCAACAATTTTGTAAAAAAGGGATGTTGGCACTGGCGCATGAGAGGATGGAAATGAAAAACTGAGTAGACAGGTCAAAAAATTCCAATTTTTATGGTTTGTACTTGAGACATTCTCAACTCTCAAATTTTGCATTTTTCGACAATTTCCGTCTGCGAATTTCTCATTTCCCTCTCTCTGAGATTTTTCTGATGCTCAAATAAATATCATGGAACCTCCCTCTCCCCGAAAAAACCAACATTTGTTAAAATTAAGAGTATCTTTCGACAGAAGCACTATTTAGCTATAAATCAAACGGCGGTTGAAAACATCCTTTTAAAGGTTTTTTAATTACCAAGAACGAGCGGAAAAGCCGACGATACCTATCCGAAAGGTAAAAGAGTAAACGTCTATCAAACGTAACGATACCTACCGAGATTAGTCGTATTTGAAATTCAAACCACGTGCTAGTTACTTTAAACTGTCGAATTTTCGAGTAGGCTTCGAAAAGCGACATTCTCTTATATTAAACCGCGTTAAAAACAATTGTTATTTTTCGAACGTCTGCATGTGTGTTGCGTTAATCGATACCATTTCGAGAAATTTTCGCTTCGAATAATTTTCCAAATTTCCATCGACTCTGATGATAATATATCCACGAAAAAAAAAAGAACTAGAAAGCTCATCGTCTCTATATAAACCGTTCTGTGTACGTATCTGGCGTAATATTGTTTATTCAAAGGCGGTTACATGCTCTGGTGGTCTGGTTTGACGATATGGCAGATATTTTTGTTTTTACACTTTTAGCATGGTCATCGCGATACCATTACACGAACCATTAAACTAACCCCGTACTTTTATTTCTAACTTTAACCTCCTCTTTGTAGTTTTCATCCTTTCGGGTAATAAAAATTCTCCTCCCTGCGATTCGCTCGCATAAAACGCTACCCTTTATTTGTTCATTAATAAACGCGTCCTAAAATGAAAGGATAAAACGTGTTTTAAATATTAACCCACGTTAAAACAATGAATAATTTTTAACCGTAAGTAATTTTTTTCCCACGACAAACCACCCCCTCTACTCACTTTCGCTCTCGCTTTACCCTCGGCCTCGACGCACTGATTTTACTTGACGATAAAAACGATCATACGGCCGAATTAATGGAAGCGATAAACCGATAAAATGATCATAACCATGTATACTATAAATGGATACGATAAAATTTCGGATAAATATTTTTTTTCATCTTTTTTCATGACTAATTGTTTTAGCGTTTTTTCAAATTAGTCATCTCCTCTCTCCTCCGATTCGAACAGATGATTTAATAAAAACCACCTATACTATTATTAGGCTACGAATGTCGGAAATATTATTAATGGATTCGCTGGGCGTAGAAAAAATTTTCCATCGAGTCGAGCTCTAGATAAGTATTTCAATATTATGAATTCATCTGCGTTTTTCTCGTATAAAACGCATATTTTAATCAAGTTTTTATTTATTGAAGGCACTTTCATTCTTGAAAAATGATCACGATCGAGAAAATTGAAGAAAAATTCTTCATTTAATGTCAAAATACTGAAAAAATATTTTCATGCACTAGCAGCACAATTAGAATGAAAAAGGGACTCAAATAAAAGAACCCTAAATACATGTTGTTTGCCTAATGATCCAAAAAAATTCAAACATTTTACTGAATTGATCACTCAATTTGAGTATCCTCGAGGACGAAGAAGATTTTCATTTATTTTCCATTTCTTCAACATTCAATAACCTGAAAATTTTAGTCACTTCCCCCCCTCCCTTCTCACAAAACAACAAAACATCACTATTTCACGGAGTAAAAAAAATTTATATTTCCATTTATTGCTTAATTGAGAGAAGGAAAGGGCTAACATTCATTTTCTATCGAAAGATTTGAAAGTTGCTGTGAAAATTTGATGACTTTTTTACAAATTTTCCAGCAAATCAATCAAACATACCTATTGATTTGAGAAATTTGAAACACTTTCCAAAAAAAAATAAGAGTAACTGATAGGTACCTAGTTAAGTACCTTGAATTTTGAAAATATTTCGCTCATTAGGTTATTTTTCAAAATCAAATCCATTTCACCATCCCTTCACTTACTTATTCAATTACCTACTGAAAAAATATAGGTACTCAATACAGGTCTATCATTACAACCTCGTCAATCGAATCTTCAGTGACCGTATAATAAACGCTACGCGGAGCAACGCGAGCTATATTTTTTTATCGTTTCGTACCTACCTACCTACCTACCTACGAGTACATAAGACGTAAAATAGAAAATGGAAAATGCTTATTATTTTTCCCACACAAGCATCCATACAGATATCTAAATCAGGTGGAAATTCGCTGCGCGGAATTTAATGGCATACGTAGCAGTTCTCGAGGAACCGCATAAAGTAATTTCTACCATTACAATTCGCATTTACTTACTCGAGCTGCTTTCAATACAAAAGTAGACTACAGATTCTCGTAGACTCTCTTATCCTTTTCTTTCTCGTATTTTTCGTGCAGGAAAAAAAAACTTCCATTCAATGCATTTTATCGATCAATCTGGTGAAATGTAACCAACCGTAAATTGTTGTCACCGAGGCCATATTACCATATTTTAATTTTACTCTCGATACCTCGACAGTGTCGACATTTACAGTATTAAGAGCTAATACAGGTCCTAAGGAATTGTGAGAGGAAAGGAATCTTTTCACAATTTTCCAAGAAGTGGAAAAATTTGGCGGAAAAACGAAGAAATGTTTTTACTTCGGTTGAAATGGCAAATTTTCAAAAAATTTGTCCTTGATTTGCTCCAAAACAAATTCTTATTTTTTTTCATGAGATATGAAAAATTCATAGATTTTATAATGTGTTTTCAAGGTATAAGTACCGCCTTCTCTTTAAAATGACTTCTTGAAGTTGAAAGCCTATACAACTTTTTGAAAAAACAAAATTTTAAGGGAAAAGTGATTTTTCAGTCAAGTACCTACATAATTTTCTTTTTGTATTTTTTTTATTACAATTTTCATTATTTAAACGAATGTCCCATCGTGTTTACTGTTTAATGGCTGAATTTCTAATGGGCCAAAATACATATTGAAAAATTATTTTTTGTCCATATTTTTCTCAATTCCTATATTTTTGACAATTTTTACACAAAAATTATTTTTTACTTTCACTAAATAGGTCATTCAAATGATATTAAAACCGAAACCACAAAAAACTGCTCAAATGTACCCCCCCCCCCCCCGGAGTTGATTATGTTTCTATAGGCGGGATATGATTCTACTCTCTATGTAAAGTCTAACAAAATGTTATAGCTACCTCATGTCTGATAAAATATCTAAAAATCAAATTTTGAAACGATCCAAATTTTTACAAGTCCTAAAAGTGAAATTCTCTTGAGGTTTTCAAGTCCAAGAAGTCTAAACTCAGAAAAAATTTCTAAAAGGCCGACAAACCTCGATCTAATAAATCGCCTGAAAGTCAGAGTGGTCTCTCTGAAATTTTTTAAGCCCAAGAATTGGTTTGAAATCCCAACAAGTACCAAATTTTTTCAAGTTTGAAACATCAGCTACTCACCTTATAAACTTTTTCTCAAGTCCAGAAAGTCAGAATCTGTGAAATTTCCCCCAGTTAAAAAAGTCGGGTAAATCAAGTCTAACATAATGTCATAGCTTTTGAAAACCCCAACAATTTGATATGAATATGTCTTATAGCTGGGAGTCAATCTGAAAATTGTGTTCACATATTTCTTGGAAAAATTTTAAGATTTTCATTGATTTTTGAATTTAGAAAATTTCAGAGATAAGGCAGACTTTTGAAAATTTTTGTAAAACAATTCAGATTTTTTGAACTTAGAAAATTGACCTTTAGACATTTAGTCAGACTTTTTTGGAATTTGAAAAATTTTCATATTTCCAATGACTTTTTGGACTGAGAAAATTTTCAGAGATGATGCTGACTTTTAGACATTTTGTCAGACAAATAATATTTTACATTTTTTGAATTGAGAAAAAGTAATCATGGTAACTTTCCAATATTTTGTCAGGCAGACTTTTTGAATTTGAAAAATTTCTGATATTATGCTGACTTTCAGACATTTTGTCAGATTTTTTTGGACTTGAAAAATTTCAACTTTATTGACTTGAAAAATTTCAAGAAAGTTCAAATCAGACAAAATTGTCAGACAGCTTTTTATCCAAGGCCTCGGCAGTGGCGGCTCGTGAGTGTAATCGCTGTAATCGCCGATTACAGTGGAAAAATGAAGCAAAAAGAGCTTTAAATTACCAATTTTTTTTAAAATTTAATTCTGAACATTATGGCCAAAAATAAAAAATCATTTTAGAAAAAATTGCTGTCAAGATAGGATGCGAGGGATGCGAATACGAGTAAACGCCTATGTCTACTCAGCGTTCGGCTACAATCGTCTAGTGCACACGAGAGCTCACGAACTCGACAAGAGAAACAACGTGTTGTACTCGCTTCCAAACACGATTACAAATTCACTATGCGACGGCGTATTACATTAACGAAATTGATTTAATTTAATGTCAATAATGCTGATAAAATGTAGACTTATATTTCAAAAATATTGAGATTTTCATACTTTTTTACCACAGTTAACTTAAATCCCGTATAAAAAAATTGAAAAAAATTAAGCTATTTTCAGACTTGTAATCGCTTTCTGAAGCGAGTCTGGTTCGTGTGCGCATATGAATAAAAGGGTGTATTGTCGCGTCGTCGTCTGCTGCTCAGCTCAGATTTATTATTTATTCATTTTCAGTCACAGTCATTTGATTTGTTTTGAATTTTTTCCCCCCCCCCCCTATTTATACCTATTTATTCCACTGATTACGATTACAACCCATAAAAACTTACGAGCCGCCACGGCAAGGCTGACTTTTAGACTTTTTGTCGGACTCTATTGAATTTAGAAAAATTCTTCAAAAAAAATCCATTAAAAATCCACTTACAAAAATCTGTTACAACGACTTTTAGATAGTTTGTCTGACTTTTTTGAAACTGGAAAATTTTTCGAAATTCAAATGACTTTTTGGACTTGGAAAAGTTCAAGAAAATTTCAAATATCATAACTTCACGGATTTGAAAAATTCAATGAGCAAAATCATATCCTACGTTTAAAGTTTCATGGGTAATATGGAAATGCTGAGGATTTTTTGTTAGACTTTTAAAAACTTGGGAATTTTAAAAAGACACATAAATGTACCAATATATCTGCTTGAAGAGTGGATATGACTTTAATTTTTTTAATTTAGGTAAAAGGCTGTCTGACAAAATGCTTAATAATTAGCGTGATTTCTGAATTTTTTTCAAGTCCAAAAAGTCGTTTGAAATCTGAAAATTTTTCAAGTCCAAAAAGTATAATGTCTGACAAAATGTATTAACTTCAGCATGATCTCTGAAATTTTTTTGAAGTCCAAAAGTCTGCCTGAAAAAATATCTGAAAGTTAGCATGATTTCTAAAATTTTCCAAGTTCAAAAAGTCTAATCTCTGACAGAATATCTGAAAGCAAGTTCGATTTCTGAGAGGCTATCTGACAAGATGTCTCAAAGTCAACGTAGTTTCTGATTTTTTTTTTAATTCTAAAAAGTGTAACGCCTGATAAAATTTTCCAAGTCCAAAAAAGTCTGACAAAATGTCTAAATGTTATCGTCGAGGAATTTCGTGACGTTTTTCACGCATTCGATCGTAGTAAAAGCATATCCTATGCTAAAACCAAAATGTTGGAAAACCAGAACCATAACCAAGAATAAAATGTTTTAAAAACAAAAACCATCTGTATCTGATTCGATTCCAATCACTGTGACATGTTGCCACATGCCGACATAATTTCATTGATACTTCGATAAGTACTAATACATGGGTCACTGTCCATATTGGTACCTACATGTGTTTATCAACATGTTTTAGGTAAGTAGAGTACTTAACATTAGGTACAATACACATTACGCATTGACAATGATGCCCTTTTTCACAATCTGACAGATGTGACATTCATTCAAAACAATGTTACATGTGTCATTCGTCACATTTTTGCGTTTTTTAGCCAAGCATTGGCTATTTCACTCTTGTGTCACTCGTCACATTGCTTCATTCGAATAAAGACAATGCAATAATATTACTGACACGTTACTAGTTCAAGAAAAATATAGGTATTTACCTTTGCAAAGGCAAGAAACATGCACTGTCTGAGTAGCTCGTTTACGTCTAGTTCATCATGAAATTAAAATTCTTCTAAAATATCTCGTCGAAATTAAAGAACGTTATCCTCGGTTTTTCCACACAGATCGATTCCATTCAATTTTTATATTAAAAAGGCTAACTACCTACATGCAAAATTTCAAACACGCATGATCCAACGTCTAACTGTCTAACAAGTTGCATACTCGTAGAATCTCTCGGGGGAAAACTCGTTTACGTAAGTGAGCGACGCTGACGTACACCACCGGCTTTCTCTGCTACGGAGCGTTTCGTCGGTTTATCTGGTCGACGATAATTTGCGAGATCGCGTGCCAAAAAAAGCTTATTCGTAGCTGCTTAGAATCGCGTTAAGGATTTACTATATACGTGCGGTTGGTATATGGTGGAAAGTGCAAAGAGGTAATTTCACTTGATCAGCTTTCTCGCCTACGGCCTGCTCGCTTCTCTCGTCGACTAACGTAGCAAAAAAGAAAAGAAGAAGAAAGGTAACAAAAGCCTTAAAAAGCGCGCCATATATATCATAAAAAGGAGGCATTTCTTACGTATAAGACAATCAATCAACGTCCCCGTATAACGCTAATCAATTCGACGAGCGACGACCATAAATGTAAACTGTTAGCGCCATGTCCGAGCGAATTTTTCGTTAAATACTGACCTTTTTCTAACGCGGTAAGCGGCGTACAGCGAAAAAAAAAAATACAGGCGAAATTTCTTATTTACGAGCGAATAAGTAAAAAGGCTTTTATCCGACGAGTTATTTTTAAATATAATGTATTGTGTGGTAATTGTATGATATACTTGACCTCGCACACCCACCCATCTATCTACGCGGTACGACGAACCAGCCTTTGAAAATATAGTTCAACAAAACAAGTGCCAATTTCATGGCCATCTTAACACCATTTCCATGTATAGAGTATTATCGACCATATTACTAAAGCGTAAATCAGCCTTACAAAATGAAATTTTCGCCTCGTGTATATCGACACAGAGAGAAATTTTTTTCAATGACTTTCCAAATTGACAGTCTATATGTTCGAGTGTTTACACGTTATTCGTTTAGGAAAAATATCGAGCGATTTGTTGCTGTAGTCGACGACTGACTAATGCACATACTGTTCGCTCAAAATAAGCATATCATTTAAGAAGCATCCGCATTCTGCAAACACCAATCGTTCTCAAGATTTCGCAGCTTCTTTCTTGAGAAATTTTTCTTCGAGAAAAGTTTGCTTTTCAATAGTTCAAAAGCGTCATCGACCGAATGCTGAATAATCAATCATAATCGAGTATTTCAAAATTACCCAATTTTATGCAAATATATAACTTATTCGATAAATTTATCAAGGTCGTTAACTACCGAACGAAAATTTATAACTTCATTTTATACTTTCGATGGCTTCGATAAATAGTGCTAATCAGGCATGCTTATGAAAGCAATAATCACCTAACAAATTCCTATTTAACTGTTTGTAAACATTTGCAAATTGGCAAAAAAAAACATGCACGGTGAAAATCCCTGCAGCCAAAAAAAGGCACAAATACAGGTTATTCGAAATGTAGCATTTTACATGTACTCGTAGATAGATTCGTCAACGTTATACCCGTTTCACATTGAGCACTTTCACAAAAGAATAAAACCATCAAAAGACCCGACACACCATTGTTCATTTTGCATGTGACGTGAAACACATAGTTGGGGAAAAAAATCGAACTAATAAAAAGAAACACTTATTTATCACGCTAGTTCCATTGTATGTATACGTATAGGTATACTTTAGAAGAAAAAAAATCACCAAAAAAAAATTAATGTATTTGATTTGGGTGATATTTCGTAGCTGGAATAATGCTAAGTAAGTTGGATTAAATTCAAGTAGGTATAGTTAGTTACATAAGTAAATTGAGCACAGAGTGATAATTCTGTAGGAAAATATATTTTAATTAACACCGCTTTCGAGTATTTCTCTCGTGTAATGCGGCCTTCGTTGATTAATACAACGCATAATATACCTTTCATGTAACGAAATTCATTATATTACTCATTCGTGTAAGATAAGTTGCCTACTGTTGCGGGGTATTTAACAGAATTATCTGTATACTCGAATCAAGCGAGCGTTTGGTTGAAGGGCCGATGTATGTACAGCATTGCTCTTCTGCTTGATCCTTCGGGACAGTGTTTTTCACAAAGCGGACCTACACAACATTAATAGCCACTACCCTTATCAGAAAATTGACCATTTTGACTATCGCCCTTTTCCTGGATTCAAAATCGAGCGTTTTGTTTTGCTTTTTTGAGTATGTAGGTACTTAATTTCTAGGGAAAGGGTTCATTTTAATGTAGGAATTACTAATTTGCAATTGACCGATCCATTTTTGAAAATTTAAATATTTACCTATAGAAAAATGATTTCAAAATAATTTAATTTATTCGTATTTAATTTTGTAACTCGAGAAGAATTGTTGTTTATGTTAAATGTGACCTAGTTCTTCAAGGTGTACCATGCTTGATTGGAAAGAAGGCAGTTAGTTAATTGGTCACGGTAGATACTAGGTACACAAAAATCTTCATGAGTAGACGTACTCTATTCTCAAAATTGAAGGAGCTACAATACGTCAAAAATTATTTTAGCATAGGATATGCTTTTACTACGACCAAATCCGTGAGAAACACCACGAAATTCTGAAACAAAATTCCGTGACAAAACTCCTCCATGATGACTTTTAGACATTTTGTCAGAATTTTTGGACTCCGAAAATTTTTCATACTTTAAACGACTTTTTGGACTCGAAAAAAATCTGAAATCACGCTGACTTGTAGATATTTTATCAGACATTAAACTTTTTGGACTTGAAAATAATTTCAGAAATTAGGTACGCTGACTTTTAGACATTTTATCAGGCAGCCTTTCAGAAATTTTGCTTACTTTTGGATATTTTGTCAGACATTTGAAATTTTGGAATTGGAAAATTTTTAGAAAACATGCCAATTTTCCGACATTTTGTCAGGACAACTTTTTGGACTTGAAAAAAATTTCAGAAATTATGCTGACTTTCAAACATTTTGTCAGACAGCCTTCAAGAAATCATGATGACTTTTGGATATTTTGTTAGAAATTTGACTTTTTGGAAAATAATTCAGAAATCATGCTGACTTTAAGACATTTTATTAAGCAGTTTTTCAAATAAATTTTGCTTAAAAATTGTTTCAAATTTTCAAAAGTCAGACATTGTGTTAGACTGAATTAAGCTGACTTTTTGAGTAAGGGATAATTTCAGAGATTCTGACTTTCTAAAGCTGAGAAAAAGTTTTTAAGGCGAACAGCTGATTTTTCAAACTCAGAAAAATTTAGGATTTGTTGAGATTTCAAACCAATTTTTGGACTTATTTTTAGACATTTCATCAGACATTATAACATTTAATGCTTTCATAATTAGTATGGAAGCAGATTAAGGACGGTCCAAGGCGTGGAGCCATCTGGCGAGGCTCAAAGGGCAAAATTTCTTTTTATTAACTCATTTCTTTCCTGAAAATGTTCAATCATCCATCCATCCATCCATCCATCCATCCATCCATCCATGAATATAAAATCCACGACGTGCCCGTCCGTCAGTCCATCTGTCTGTAACGCTGACATTTTTCGTGACTTTTAAACATTTTGTCAGACTTTCTGTTCATTAGACAACTTTTAGACATTTTGTTAGATTTGATGAAACGATATAAAAATTTAGAATATCTGACGCTGACATTTTTCGTGACTTCTTGGATAACTTTAAGACGTTTTGTCAGACTATAGTAGTAGAACATTATAATTTTGAATATCAAACGCAGACTTTTTTTTTGGAAAGTCATCTTGAAAGTTGAAATATCTAAAAGTTAGAGTAAGGAAAAATGTCAGCTTCAACTAATTGTTGCCTGTCACGTTAAATTTTTTGGACTTGAAAAAATTTTCAGATTTTCATTGACTTTTTGAACTTGAGAAATTTCAAAGATAATGCTGATTTTTAGACATTTTGTCAGAAAACAAGTTTAGACTTTTTTTGGTTCATATTTAGTGTCCGTAAAAAACCGTCATAAATTTTTTTGAGAATGACTTCTAGGCATTTTGTCAAACAAACAATGGAAATGGCAGGATTTTGAAATGCTTTTGCTATGGGTAAGTATAATAATAAACTCGCGAAAAAGGTGACGAAATTTCGTCAGGCTGACTTAGACATTATGTCAGACTTTTTTGGACTTCTAAAAATTTTCAAACTTCAAATGACTATTTGAGCTTGGAAAATTCTAGAAATAATGCTGACTTTTAGACATTTTATCAGACTTTGACTTTTAGACATTATGTCAAACTTTTTTGGAATTGGAAAAATTTTCAGATTTCCAATTACTTTGAGAAATTTTGTGAGACTTTTTTGGTTTGTAAAAAATTTTCATTCAGCAAAAGCCATCCTATGTAAAAAAAATGAGTAGGTAACACGAGCGGCCCAGTCGCCTATAGTATCGCATAAAAAGCATTGCCAAGTGGTTAAACTCAAAGAGACAAACGAAATTGCTATTGCATTCATGCAATGTAGCCTAAAAATTTAAGGAGTCATAAAAATCATAAGAAATTATTTAAAAAATTTTTAATTTGATGTCTAATGAATCGTGATGACTCCTTCAATTTTCAGATTAGGTCATTTAAATTCACGAACAATTCTGGTTTTTCTTCCTTACTCTACAACTTGACATAGTTTTTCATCTGAGATTACTAAGTAATTTTTTTTCTCAAATTAATGAAAAATGTACAATCTCTAAGCTTTGCGGTATTGCTGTCCCTTCAATTTTGAGAATAGACCATGTTCCATATAAAGGTTTTTGTTCCTCTCAGACATCTTTTAAATTGAAGTTGGGACACCCTGTATCAATGTAGGTGTATTTGATCACATTTGCATACATAAATCTGACTGCAGACAACGACGGCTCTGTTTCAGTTTTTGATGATACTTATCTTCTCAAATTTAATAATACAAACTAAAAGGCAAATCTAACTTGATCAAAACCACTTTATATATTCAGACATATCGCAAGATCTAACCGGATTGCAATAATTTTGATCAACTCGTAGTTCAGAGTTCCAGGAAACGTCTGCCAATCGATCAAGTTTGAATCGCAGGTCATATTTTTAAGCATCTTTGGTCTTTGGTTGAGAGTATAGCACAGGATATGCTTTTGTGATGACCAAAACTGCAAAAAACGTCATGCCGACTTTTAGACATTTTGTCAGACTTTTTTGGGCATGGAAGAATTCAGAGGTCATGCTGATTTTTGGACACTTTGTCAGACAAATTGGACATTTTTTCAGACAAACGCTATTTTTAGGACTGGGAAGTGGGAATGTTTCAAAGATAAAGCTGACTTTCAAACTTTTTGTCAGACAAAACACATTAGACTTTTTGGACTTGGAAAATTTCAGAGATCATGCTGACTTTCAGACATTTTGTCAAGCTATTGCGGACTTTCTGGACTTAAAATTTTTCAGATTTCAGATGATTTTTTGGACTTGGAAATTTTCAAAAATTCTTTTTCGATTTTGAAAAATTTTATCTAGTTTGTCAGTTGACTTTTGAACTTGAAAAAAATTCAGATTGTTTAAAAATTTGACTTTTAGATATTTTGCGAAACGTGATAACATGTAGTTTGGAAGTGGAAACGACTAGGAGGTCTAGGGATGACTTTTCGATAACTTTTCCTGATAAATGGTTTTCATACTTTAAATCACCAGTACCTATTGCATTACCGGTATTGAAAATGCAAAATTTCATCGAATTAGGGTATTTATCTCAAATACATGATGCAAATTGAAAATTACCTCGTCGTAGAATCGGCGATCATCGATGAAAATTTATATCGGGCGAAGTAATCAATTCGATAATTTTCCGCTCCGGCGAGTTTGAAATTGGAGGCTTTTTCGGCGTGCAATAAAACACGAAGCGGTAATTTTTTTGCCAGCAATTATCATAGAGAAGACTATTGGCGAGGGGAGTGGTTCGAAGCTCGTAAAAAAATGATGGTTCTCTCGGTACAAAAATTAATTAAAATCAAATTTCGAACGGCTGAACAGAATTTATTACAAGATGGAAAAGCAAGGCCTCCTATAGCGTTAGAAGAGTAGCAAATTCGGCGAAATGAAGGCGCGTTGACTGACAAGAGTGGTACAAGGTGTTATGGCGGTTGCTTAGTAACGGATGCCAGGCGTCTTTGCTGGTACTATTCTACGTCCGAGTACATTTATAGTGGTTTATACGAGTCGTTCATGATAACAAGTGGTTCGAACATCATTTCTTGACGCGTTTAAAAGTTTGCGATTCGTAACGGTTGATTTTCAAATTACTCGGATGTGTTTTTAACGTTTTCGCATTCGCGGCCCCATTCTGGTCGTAAAAATTTCCGCTTTATCGGCGCGATTTTAATTTCATTAGGTAATTTATTTATTTGTTTGTTTATTATGTTTTGGTGTTTTATCAGCTCGTGTCGTATTTGTATTTTCATATTAGTTCGATAGCCATTGCGGGCCAATCGTCATGTTGGTCCTTATGGCGAAAATTTACAAGTGTTGTGTTCGTGTATAGCTTGAAATTTCACGACGAATTTTTCTTCTCTCTTTGAATGGTGAGCCCATAGGTGGTTTGTACGTACCTACTTCTGTTATTAATCGTGAGCATTTTCTCACTGCGCTTTCGACGAATCATTAAATATGATATTTGTGGGTGTGAATTTTTCACTGTGGTAATTTATGCGAATTACGGAAGAAAAAAATTGCAACCTAGTTCAACGAAGAATTGCGAATATAAAAATAACTTTAATTATTTGCAACGTCTCGAAATAAAAAGTTCTCTTAATAATCTACGAGTGATGATTTGATTATCGAAAAAATTATAAGTTTCGCGTCACGTTGCTTGAAACTAAGCTCGAAGATATTCAATGGTCGAAAGCATAGCAGGAAAAAACGTAGCTACTGTAGCTATCGAGCTTGCGAATTCATCTCGTTAATCATTTGACGTAGACGATTTTTTAATAGAATTGTCCCAGATCCGTGCAATTCTATAGCTCGAGTCTGGTTTCCCCGCAAATGATATTTTTTCGTGTCATACGCGTCTTGAATACGGTAAAGGTTTTTGGTAAAACACGATACCATGGTAGAAATATTTTAAACATTACACGTGTTCATTGTGGAGAATTTTTCCGTCGGATTTGCTCTCGAGTTACATTGCACGTATTCTATACTCGAAAGAAAACCCATCTTTTGGTTTTTTTCACCCTTTTTCATTGATAGTACCTTTGGTTAATCGAATTCTCCAATGATCGAGTGGATACCTAAGTGTGCTGAGAAAAATAAAATAGTTGTCTGATTTATGGAAAATGGAAGGCAAAAAAGTCGTAACTTGTCAGTACTTTTCGTTTCGAGAATGGCGTAAAAATGGTCAAAATTGAAAAAAAAAGTTAGCGCAACATCACTCAACGCGGTCATTAATGGATAGATGAAATGTAAAAAAAAAAAAAGGATATTCTTCTCTACTTTTTTGACTACAATAAAGCGTTTCCTTTTTTTTTTTTTGTTGAAACTAACAAATTCAACTACAGCGCTTCTATACTACACCTACATTGGTGAATGGCGTCGTGTCAATCGTTTCACCATTACATACGTATTTACCGAGTTTTCGAACATCCAAATACATACAAGTTCTATTGTAGACAATCTGAATAGCATAGTTTTGTGTTTTCCCTCGTGTTTCCATTTTTCGTTGTTTGTTACGTGTAATTCGAAAACCGGTGATCGTGTATTCAATTCACTGCGAGTATGTAACTTGTAAATCTTTGTTGACTGATGCAAAATCCATTCTTGAAGGAAGTTGTGATGAGTTGCATACTCAAGAACTTAAAGGGAATCTGTAATACCTAAGGATGATCTTCTATGTTCGAGTTTCTTTTTTATCATATTGATGTCGTTGAGGTGTTGAAGTCTGTTATTTAGTTATCTTGTTCAGAAATTGTTGGATATCAACGTATATTTCATTTTCATTGTTCATTCCTTTTCCATTTCGAGAGAATTTAATTTTTTTACATTTTGAATATCATTCGATGTCAAAAATTTCTGAATATTCCATTTAAATTTAATTTTTATAGGAATTTCTGTGACCTGATTTTTCTTTCACAAAATTTTGCAATCGTTGAGCGTCGAAGTACTAACTTTGTTCAGAGCGGCCAATACATATTCTGAGCAAATTCTCTAATATGGTCATTTTCAGACCAGGAGAGTGGAGTATAAAGTTTATGTCATTATGTCCATTAAAATTCGAACAAAAAGTTTTATTGTGTGGTCAGAGAAAAATATTTGCATAAATTTTCAAAAAAATTGATATTTGACTTGTATATGTCTTATGGCAGAGAGGCTGAGAGGGGAGGGATCATCCTAAAAATTTGGGCATCACGAAAATCTGTCACAAATTTGTGTTACCCATTTGACTTTTTGGACTTGGAAAAATTTTAGATATTCTGTATAATCATGTAATATGGCTGAAAGCCTTCCTAACAATTTGGACATAACAAAAATTCATCACGAAGTTCCATCACAAATTTGTGTTCCTCAGATGACTTTTTTGATTTTGAAAAAAAAAAACTTTTTGGAGCGATTTTTTGGGCTTCGTAAAACTTTCAGAGATTCTAATTTCAAAGACATACCTATACACAGGGACATACTCAAAGGAGAATGGGAGGAAGCTGACACCAGTTTCTTTTTTTAGGGGTTCTCAAAATGTTGTGAAATAATATCAAATTACAAGATAACCTCGTGTAATGATCTAATTTCAAGGAAATTTGAGAACCCCTAAGAAAGGAAAATTATGTCGTAGGTTTTTCTATGTGCATCTAGAGTGAAAATCTAACCCCTAGTATCGATCAAATTGTGGTTAGGGAAGTGAAAAATGACGTGTAACGTATGAAAATAATGGGTTTTATGGGCTGTAGAAGGGGTCTCGAGCTCAAAAAATCCCCAAAAAGTTATAGGAAGTGTAAAACACTCCAAATAATATTCCACAATTTTTTCAAGGTGCCATCCCCAATACTACCTCCTCTGGAGTGATTTTAAGTTTTCAAAGTCACTCTCAAGGTCATTTTCGTGATCAGAAAAATCTGAAAAAATCCCGCAGTACTCCCCCTAAGTACTTTCACTTCTACGCGAAGTTTGAAAACAATCGGTTAAAAACTCGTAGAGATGGAATTTTTAACCTGAAAAGTCATAAAAAGTGTGTTTTTTGTTGGTACACGCTACACGCCCATGAAGTAAGATGAAAATTTGCGAACACGCTCAAAAATCATCTTTTACTACTACCTATAACGACTCCCATCAAAAAATTTTTAATCTGGGCCAAGGACCATTTCGGCATGCTTATCCTGCTATCGCCTTTTCTTTTAATTCTTTAATTGAAATTTTATTCTAACATAATTCATGTAAACTTTAAATTTTTTCAACTGGTAATAGTAGTTATTCAACTAGTGAGATAAAGTGATTTTTGACGAATTTTGAGGTTTATTGCCCCAGCGAAGCGAGGGAAATAAATCAAAATCGTTAAAAATCCTTTATTTCACTGATTGAATAGTATATTTTTCGTTAACGAGGGAGAAAAACGCTGCTTTTTACTACCGAATGGTCACCAGGAGTGAGAAAAAGTAGCACTTTTACTCACTGTTAACAAAAAAGTTAATTTTTCAACTTTGGTATCTACTTACCTACTATGGAAATTCTGTTTAAATGAAGAAATTATATCCATCATCACCATAACACTACTATTAGGGGTGGATTCTCCATTAGCCATTGTAGGCAGCTGCCTACTGCAGCAGATTGTTAGGATGAAAAAATTTGACAAAAAAATTAATCGAGTCTGTGATTACGTTTTATACACTTGAATAGTTTTTATTATACTGACTTTTAAACATTTTTCAATTTTTTTTGAATTTCATAAAAAACATCAGATTTTGGAATATTCTTCAATATTTCAAAAATTTCTTGATTTTTTTTTATTATTATTGAAATGTCAGATTATGGTTGATTTTTCAAATTTCTATTGGTAATTTTTATCGATTGTCAGCATGTGTTTTGTGGGCATGACTTTTTGTTACTTTTCAATATTTCATAATTTTTTATTAAAATGTCAAATTTAGATATATTCTTCTAAATTTCTTCATTGACGTTCTATAAATGACGTCAGGTGTGGTGATATAATATTTATCACATTTTAATATTTTCATCATCTATAAAAATGTGATATTTTTACATGACGACTGACTTTTTATTAATCTTTTTTGAATTTCTTCAATGATTCACTTTTTAATAAATCTGCCGATGGACCTGATTAATACCTAAATTAGATTTTGAATTTTAGACATTTCAAAATTTCACCTATCTTATTCTTATCTTGTGCTTCAAGGTGTATTGACATATTGAAGGTGTCAGACTGCCTTAAACATTTTATTACTTTTTATTCTATTTTTAGATGTTGAGGTATTTTTCACTACATTTACTTATTGAACTTTATTTGACGTTTATTGAAATATCAGAATTAGAACAAAATTGAATTTTTTTGTTGTGTGGTCAGTTTTCTAGAATTGTTTTGAAAATTTCAATTATCTACGTATTTTTTTTTCTACTAGGTACAATTCAGTTGAATATAATTTTTTTTAGTCTAAGTGGATTTAACATTTCATTTCTCAATTTTTTTCATTTTTTTTTTTTCAATATTATACATACAGAGTGTTGTATTATAGCAGTCCCTCCTTCTACATAATACTTATGCAACACATAGTGCGTATAATATGCGGATATATATTCGTCCAATTTTTGAGATGAAGGAGCAAAAATGTGTTCGAGATGAAGGTAAAAAATCACATTTGATAGGTAGTTTTGTTGAATTAAATTACCTTTTCATTTCGTAAATTTTTTCAAGTATGGTAAAATTTGATGAAATATTGGAAAGTTATAAAAATGTCAAATACCAGTATATTTCCTACAATCTTTCAACATTTTCTCAGCCTTCACAAAACTTGAAAAAATTTTACAAAATTTTTGGTCGCCAGTTTTCAGTTTTTTCTTTTATGGATTGACTAATACCAAACCCAAAACTTTCCGATTTTGACAATTTCAATTTTTACTTTCTGAATGCACAATGCACATCACAAAATATTTCATTGCACTTGGATTGTCTCTTCATTCAGTTTGATTTTGTCTCAACCATAGACCCATTCATACTTCTATTTCGACTTTATACTCAATTTTTACCATGGATTTGAGCACCCAATCAATTCCAAATTCCAATTACATAAATTCATTTAAAAATGAACTCCACCTCAACTCTGTTATAATTTCTCTCACCTTTTACTCTCGCAAAGACACAAAGAATATTTCAAAAGTAAAAAATTATTCCTCTTTAGAAAAAAAGACGACATAATTTATCGCCGATTCGCGTTAAAATCCCCTGAAAGTTAGTTTAAACGCAACTTATAAGACACGTTGGCATTATTTATGGTCTAATTTCTTTGAAAATGCGATACAATTGATGTTGCCTTCAAGAAATGCGTCTATGCAACTTATAGTCTATGCCAGGTTTGTATTAGTTTATTGTAGCGTAACGAGAGTGGAGTGGGTTTGATTTAGATGAGGCGAATGCCAACCTGGCTGGTGCGGTGTTGTTGGGTGAATTTCTAACGAATAATATTTTTCTCGCGTAAAAGATCATTTTACTTTATAAATTGGCAAAATTTTATATAAAATACGAGTTGGCTCCGCTTCGTTTTTGGAGTGTGTAATGTTGCAAAAACGTCATAAATAAGCCCACATCGCGTACCTACTTTTTTCTCCTTTTTTTTTTGTCTTTTGATAAAACAAATAAGGTCTGTGTACCGAGTTGAACTTTTAAGACAGACTGAAGTTTTTTTTCTCGAGCCTTCGAAAAAGAAGGATGAAAGGCGAAGGAAAAAAAGAACATCGAGCTTGTGGAATCGTTTTTCATTGAACAAAGCCGAGTAACATAAATCCTCTTAAGTAAATTACTTCCAGTAAAACTAAAAGAATATCATCGAAACGCATTCCTAGACGAAACTTTCCATTTATACTTAGATCCGAGTTATATACTTAGAAAGTTCATCATAGTAAGAATAAAAAAAACACAAGTTTTACGACGAGTCGTCGAGGGTTTCGTAAAATATCGTCGGATGTATTGTTTTAGAAATAATTCCCATGTATCGGCCTTCTTCTTACTTATTTTCGAATAAGTATTTGATGGTGCGAGGAGGCCGAAGGTATTTCGAAAAAATGTATCGTTTTTCGTTCGGCTCGAGCTAACGTGTAGAATACGATGACAAGAAAATTGTTCTCAGAATTATCTAACTTATATACGGGATACCCTTGTCAAGTATTTCTTTTACCCTCGATCGACCTTTTTTTTTTCTTTACGATTCCAAAAGCCGGAAACTTTTTACCATTTAAACACTAGAAATTTCATCTTTCTATGTTTGAGGAAAGCCTACGAAGTAATAAATTCCGCAATCGTGGCTCAAAACGTGGAAAAATTCGTAGAGGTGGTACCTGTAGGGGCGTATTTTGCGATACATTGGATAACTGCGAAGAATTAAACCATCGACGCAACGTGCTGGAAAAATTCGAGGGAGGGTATCTCCATCGTCTCGTGCATAAAAATTGAGGAGAATAGCTTTTTTCATTGATCATTTAACAACGCTTTATAGCAAAAAATTTTTAATTACAATTTTTAATATTATTGTTGAAACACAAAGAGAGTAAAAGAGCGACTTTTGAAATTTTTTTCTACAACAGATAGTGTTTTATGATTATAAAAAGAATCACGTTTCCGGAATATAGAAAGCAGGAAGTTAACTGCTCTCCCAATGGTATAATAAATTCGGTAAAATGTACCCAAAGGATTAAATGCGTATTCGTGAAACTTTTACCGTATTTTTTTCTCGCCCTCCTTGGCGCACACCTTCGATTCCCGCGCCCTTCACGAGCGCCCCCAAAAACAAAGGCGTTAAAACGTGATTCGACAAATTCATCGAGTAAAAAACGGATTTAATTTTTACAAATAGAATGATTAATGGATGTCAAAGAGAAGAAATATTTTTAAAATATTAAACCGCCAAATATTATCTTTGTCGGTTATAAATTTAAGCCTCGTGAAAGGTGTAAAGAGAGAAGATTTTTTTTTTTCGATGACTCTTGTTCCGACGTACGAACTTACGATTTTTACCATATCAAAAGCAAGGTGTTCTTTGCCTCTTTTTTTTCCTCTTTCTTCGCGCGCCTATTGCTATTATACACATTTCTGCGGTAACTCGCTGGGTACCTATGGAATGCTTTTTGGTTTGTTAATTAGGGGTCATAAGGTGTTTCGTGGAATAGGGATTGTTCGTTTCGCTCGTTAATTTGTAATATGCTCGGGTTCGGTGTAGAAACCAGCGAATGTGTAGTACCTACTCTGGATATCCTCCGACAACCTTACTTTAACATTGCTCTATTTTTTACTATTATGAATGCTATTTCCTTTCAACCGACAAAAATTTACATCCGAATTTACTTCCAGGTAATTTAAAATGTAGGTTTTGTTTTGTTCGCATAGCGCACAGTACACTAATTCGAAAACTACATGTCGATGTGTGAATAGGGGTAGTTTGAATAATGAGGCCGAGAAAAGCTCGCATGAGACTCATTAAAACCGACGACGAACTGCTGTTTGATCTGAGTATTTTTGTAGGTACTCTAAATGAACTCTGTAGCTTTAGTTTTTCGGCTATGTCGTTTCCGAGTTGTTTAAGGGTGGGGTTTTTTGCCCTGATTTATTTTCGAATTATCGTATGATATCGTAGAATTATTTACACAATATACAGGCTGAGTTCAAAATCGTGTTGTTTCGAAAAAAAACATAGATAAATAACTTATATAACTTTGAAATTAATTCGTTGAAAAGTTTTGAGGCTATTGACCCATTTTGTATATCTAATGAAAAAGATCAGTTGTTTTTCTGAGATTCTGATGATTGGTCCTATTCATGTCATGTTTGCCTCGTAGCCAAACATTTCTCTTCAAATGGATGTTTGTTTTCGAATTAAAGAGTGATGGAAAGAAAATGACCTTGAAGCATTATCTAGACCTCAAAACGACTCTCTTGGCGCATTATTTATTTTTTTCCTCATCTTCCTCAACAGCACTTGAATTTCAAGAATTTTTAATTTTTAAAAAAATTTCTATACAGATTCCTCACCAAAAGCAGATCTATAGTCATCAATTAAACTCGAGTTGAAAAAATTACTAGTTTTCAAATTTTCAAATTTTGTTATTTTTTAAATTTTTTCAAACTTATTCATACATTTAAAAAATTTTTCATTTTGTTTTTAACGAAGATGGCCGTATAGATATTGATTTTTTACCCAATAAATGATGGACTAAATTTTCCAATTTTCAGGTCCTTTTTCAATGAAATTTTGAAAATTCACTTTCTTAACGTTTAAAAAGAAAAAAAACACAATCAAAAATATTTTTATTGAAATATGTGTTTGAGCTATGTTGGTTTCTATCCAAAAAGTTTATTTGATGGGACCTTTTCTTCTCATTTTTATTTTCAGGTTGGTTTGAATGAATACATACCAAAGTGGGTCGTTGGTTAGGTACTTTTTTTCAAAAACGGAGATATGAATGGCTCAAATATGTGCAAATGAGTTTAAATAAATGCAGTAAAAGTAATAACGATGTCCCTTTTTTGTTCCAAAATTTGGTCATGACTCCAAAATGCTTCAAATTTTTAAAAGAAATTGAACATAAATTTTCCGAAAAATTTTCAATTAAAATAAACCTACCTACCTACATCATTTTATGCAAAGTGGCCATTTTAGGGAAATTTTTCATTTTTATCTTTTTTCAGAGGGACTTGAAATAAAATATTTTCTTAACCTAATTGCAGGCTTTACTCGAAAAAAAAACATAACCGAGAAGCACTTTTTTGAAAAAATTTAAATTTGAACTAAGATTAGTGCCATCAAACCAGAGACGGAATTTGATCAAACATCGATGGAATGATGTTTGGAAGGAGGAGAAGTAAAGTTAAAAATTTGCTGACAAGGTATAAAAAAAATTGAGAGAGTTGTAAATAAATTATCTATTTGGTAAAATAAAAAGTGACACCCTCTAAAACAACTCTGATTTCTTTTCGAGAAAACTTCATCTGAGTTAATCGATTTTTCAAGTCACGTTTTTTCCCTTGCAAACAGATCCGAGTTTCAAATAATTTGAAGAAAACGGTATCTTGAACTGAATTTTCCGATTTTTGGATCTTTTCACGATTTCACTTGAAAATTTGTCAACGCTTCAACAATTTTCAAATCTTTCGAAAATTTTCATAGAAAATGACGAAAAATCATCACGTTTTGCTGGTTTTTTTGAGAAAAAAAGTCCCCGTCATTTCCATACTATGGAACATGCTTTCGCTCATTGAATTTTTCAAGTCTATAAAGACTTGATATTTGATATTTTCTTGACATTTTTCAAGTTCAAAAAGTCAAAATTGTTTGCTTAACAAAATGTCTGAAAGTCAGCATTATCTCTGAAAATTTTTCCAAGTCCAAAAAATCTGACAAAATGTCTAAATAAAGTAATTTTTCCAAGTTGAAAAAGTATTGGTTGTCTGACAAAATGTCTAGAGGTTAAGTTTCTACATTCAAAAAGTCTAAACTGTTCGTGTGATAAAGTGTCTAAAAGTCATCGTCACGAAATTTCGTCAACTTTTTCGCGGAATTACCCATAGCAAAAGCATATCCTATGCTAAAAGTGAAAAATACTTTTAATAAAACTCCATCCTCAAGTCTAATTTTTGAACTTAGCCTTAGAAAGAAGATAGATCCACTCTTCAAGCGGACATATTGGTACATGGATATGTCTTGTCTTTTTATAAGTCCAAAAAAGTCTGACAAATTGTTTGAAAGTCAAATTTTTAA
>FIZU01063748.1:0-46449 GCA_900064475.1 Pseudococcus longispinus
AATTAATTTTTTTCGCGAAGACCCCCCCCCCCTAGATTGCTTGTCTGGCTACGCCGCTGATTATTCAAACCCTCCTCTCCGCCTTGCTGCCGTATTTTCATGCATCATGAAATCACAATGTGGCATTATTAACAATTTTTTATCAACTCTTGCTTATTGCTTATGCTCATAAAAATACAATTTTCCTCAATCTTGAAAATTTTTCAAAAGAAAAAATTTTCATGTTGAAAACACGTTTTGTATTTTCAGCGAGTAATATTTTCTCAATTTTTATTTTCTAAGGTTTCTTTCTTCTCTTCTCAATCCTCGCGTTCCTCTAGAATGTATTTTTTCGACTTTATTTATTAATTTTGAGACAAATATTCAGTTTATGGCGCCCATTTTTCATACACGTTCCTTGCAAATATTGAAATAGGGTGTCATAAACGTGAATTTTATGGTTTGCACATTTCGCATCTTCTTCCATACATTATAAAAAAAGTTGGCATATGAGAATTTTTTTTTCTAATTTTGATATCGTAGGTTTGATTGAATTTCTACGTTTGGTACTTGAATTTTTTTATATTTCAAAAAAGTACTTTCGAGATGGAATTTGTACATCTACCAGACGATTTTTTTGACTCAGTCGGAATTTCAATTGTATGACAAGGTTCATTGTGGTGATTTACTTTATATACCTCGAATGAGAACAACAGTCTGTACAGTCATACAGTCGTAATAATTTCAAAAAATATCAATCTCGTCGCTAATTTATTCCGAGCTGAAATGCGAATTACAATTACGAAACACCCTGCCCTATTCGTATTAGATTTATAAACCAGCATACAACGTGGCTCGTATACCCATGTCCGCAAAAGGTAAAAACATGGCGAGGAGATAAGCCAGATAGAGAGACAGAGGTAGAATAAAAACACGCGTGTGAATTGCGATTGTATATTCGCGTAGAAAATTATCTGTTCGAGTAGAATATAATATAGCTTGCAAGTACACGCGGCCAGAATTATAAAAGTATTTAGTAGCTGTCGATTATTATATAAAAGGAAGGCCAGAGGGGAGATGAAAACGATCGACGCGTGTGAAAATTGTTATAATGACGAATTGACGCGTCGCGCTAGGTTGCTGTCTGTCGATTGTTGAAGGGACTGGATACAACGAATGTTGTTCGCGGTGTATTATGTTATTGAAAAATTAAACAGAGGGGGGTTGGTTCAGTTTCCCTATTTTTTTCCACCCCGAATAGACGTACCCTAGAAAAGGTTTATTTATTGTGCAATAACGATCGAGTTTTTAATTTTTGTATTTTGTACGTGTTCGGTGATTACAAGGACGATGATTTTTTTTATGTTGCAGATTTAACGAAAAGTAAAAAATTAGACGAAGAGACGACGTCATCGGAATACCCTAAATCCAACCAGAGGATAACAATCCGGTGTTGATAAATTTGGCAGCAACAGAATTGTCAAAGTGAGTTATTATGTAACTGTAATACTTAGATACGTACAAAATGTATCTACCGACTATTTTATCGTACGTATGACGGTATCGACGCTTCGCTAAGGGGAGAATATGGTCTATGGGATGATTCGGGGGGATAGATGCAAGCCGAAGCGAAGGATTACTCTATATTTATACGATGTAAATTGAAAAGAATATTGGTAGAATGACGTCCGCATGTACGTAAGAGTATTATGTGTGCCACTATATAAGACGATGAACTTTTCTATACGAGCTGCAGGAATTAGTCAATTGAATAAAGTTTTTCAAAGCGAAGAAGGGCGGGGGCCAGGGTAAAGGGAGAATTTTATTAAAAGCGCGTTTAGTAGTGTAATTCGAGACACACCGGAAGACGAAGAGGCATTTTAAGATCGTAGGCTTTACGTGATGTTAACCAAGGAATAAAGTTTTTATTTAGTTGGAGTAAAGTTCGAAGCGGTGTGTTTATGGCGATAGAGGAAGGCGAAGGTGGGTGCGAGGAGTGCAACTTATGTGAAATTATACGCGGTATCATGAGACGGTCGTTTATCACGAGGTCGAAGAGTTTAAACTCGCGTATTTTACTAATATCGATTAATTTATTCTCGAGTTGGTATGTGCGAGCAGGGAAGGTAATGCTTGATGGCATGATGTAGGTAGCATATCGAGAATATACCTAGCTAGACGAAGAAATACGCTGATTTGAAAAGTTACGTACCTGGAAAGTTGCTTTGGGGAGCGAAACGAAAGGCAGAAATGGGGATGGATAAATTGCATGACTCATAGAGCTTTTTTAATTGAAGTTGAGAGAGAAAAGGGTTGGTTCGAGGAATAAATTCGTATATCGATTCGGTTAATTAATCGTAACTGGTTTCTTTTCTTTTTTCGGTGTGGTTACTTTTTTTCAAGAATGTCATCGGTTTACCGATATTCTTCTATGTTGCAGTATCTACGATTAGAACAATTTTTATCGAGATTTCTAGTCGATGTATTTAATAGATGTTTTCTCCTCATTATTTGATCGGTTTTTTATTACCGCGTAGTTATATAGATGATGATGACGAGGCCATAGTCGAGAATTTTTTGTAATTACCGCGAGATGAAATGGTATGCAGAAGGTAGGACCGAGAACCAGAGTGAAATGGGTGTATCGATGTAATTGATTAGAGATTTAAAGAGAGTACGAGTATGAATTTAAATAGGAGAATTAGTGGCGTCTGGTGATACGGTTTTTTAATAGAATAATTATGTAAGCTGTTTAAAATTGGGCTCGTCGTGTTTCCTTTTTATTTATTTATTGGCCGTAAAGCTATTTATGCGTGTTTATTTATTTATTGGAGGAGATGATCGTGCGCGTATTTTGGGAACTTTTTCGATTTGTTGCGATAAGACGATGATTGGAAATTTAGAATGGTTCGGAACTCGAAAATAGTCATTAGTATTATTATTGGTCATTATTTTGTCATTATTTCGCTATTTAAACTTTTTGGCCTTTTTATGTAAATTTTTGGTTGAAAAAAAAAAGAAATAATTAACTAGATGAAATTCACAAGGTTTCACAATTTTGTGAAAACCTGATTTTTTTTTGAAAAATGCAGTATTTCGAAATTTGGTTCAGACAATGATTCCAAAATTTCGTTCAAACGTAAATTTATCTGAAATTTTTTCAAATTTTTCTTCGAAATTCTGTTTAAACACAATCTTTAAATTTCAGATTTTGCCTAGTTCTGTTGGAATAAATTTTGTTAGTGGTGTTATTTGATCACACTTTTTTTCAATGTTTGAAAAGTTCTTCAAAATTCGGTTCTGAGCCAATTATATTTGCACTTTGATCAATTGCTTCAAAATTCCGTTCAATTGCAAAAATCTTCAAACATTATTTTTCAAAATTTTATCCCAGCCTAAGCTCGTTACAATTTTTTGTTGAACTCCATTCATTGAAACTTTTGTTCGAAATAAAATTCTCTGAAATTCTGTTCAAACGAAACTTTTCAAAATTTCCTTCAAAATTCTGCAGTTCAGACGCAATGCCAGTGCTTGAAAATACTCATTTATTTCTTTTTTCGTCATTTTTTCGTACTTTTGTCATTATTGTACTTGATTTTTTTGCTCTTTTTGCTTTTATTTATTCAGATTTTCGGTTTAAAAAAATTAATAAACGTTATTTTATTTAAAAAGTTGCAAAAGAACGAATAATTCTCGAACCGCACGTACAAAAAAATGTAAAAACATTTTTTTGTCAACGTTTCTCGAAGAGTAATTTGAAAAAAAAAACTTTCAAAAAAAATGACAGTTCCCTCGAAAAAAAATTCCGAACATTAATTTAAAAATTCAAACAGCCTTCTTAATAAAATTTTTGAAAAAAATTATTTAAAGAATTAAGAAGTTCTAATAGTTTTTTTATTTTGAAGAAATACTGTGAAGAATAAATTTTGCCATAAAAGTTATTTAAAAAAATTGTGTTCAAAAACAATCTTCCAAAAAAAAGGCTGAACAATTTATTTTCTTGAAACATGGTCGGAAATTACGAACAGTTCAAAAAAAAGTATTATTTTCGACAAAAATCACTCGAAAAAGTCTTTTACAAGTCGAATTAGTCATTTATTATCATTGAAATTAAAGTAAAATCATTTCCGAGCACTGTTATTTTGATTAGGTAAAAATCGACTTTCAAAATGACCTAGCGTTTCAATTTTTAAAAATCAGTTGAGAATTATCGATCACTAAAAGTATCGATATGTTAAAATCGATTTGAAATGTCGATTTATTGAAATCGATTTTTAACAGCGATCTTTTAAAATCGATTTTCACTATCGCTTTACTAAAATCGATTTTTAATATCGATATTTAATCTGTTAAAATCGATTTATCTATATCGATTTATCAAAATCTATTTTCAATATAGATTTATTGAAATCGATTGTCAACATTTGTTCATCAAAATCGATTTACCATATCGATTCATTAAAATCGATTTAAAATATCGTTTTATTGAAATCGATTTTTACTATAGGTCTTTCAAAATCGATTTTTACTATCGATCTTTAAAAATCGATTTTCAACATCGCTCTACTAAAATCGATTTTTAGTATCGATATTCAATCTATTAAAATCGATTTTTAATATCTATTTTCAATATAGATTTATTGAAATCGATTGTTAACATCTGTTCATCGAAATCGATTTACCATATCGATTTATTAAAATCGATTTAAAATATCGTTTTATTGAAATCGATTTTCAATCTCCATCTATCAAAATTAGTTCCCAATTCTAAGCAACAAAATTGATTTTACCTAGTCGACTTATCGAAATCGATTTGAATTTTCGATTCTTGCTTTTAGTTTTACTAATTTCATTTCAACATCGATTTCGAAATTTCAATTATAATTATATTTTCATTTCTGAAATTTCAGTGATGCTGTGTCTATGAACTTTCATAAAAAGTTAATCGATTTTTTCAGACGAAATTGATTTTCAAAACAATATAAAAGTCGTATTTTTTTATAAGTTATGATTATAATTTGTTGAAATGCAATCAATTGTGAATGGTAGAAAATTAAATTTCTAGAAATTAATAAGATTCGTTTTACTTATCTTTTCTCCAAGTTGCGAAATTTTCCTTTTCTCGGAAATTAAAAATAATTAGACTCATTGTTTATCATTTCGTTTAATTAATTTTTTTGACGATAGATGCACGTTTTTCTTCTTTTTTTTTTTTGCTAAGCTTTATCATATCATTAACACTGGGAACCGAGACGATAAGAAGTGTGAATTCTATTCGAAGAAACTCGGTTCGTACGGGATAATAAATTTCGATAAAATTGGAAAAGTATTAGAAATAAAATAGTCGGTATCGCGAACTCGACGCGACGTGAAATCAGGTGAAAGAAGAAGACCCCGTGCTTACAGGGGGAGAGAAAAAGGTGCGAGAAATCTGGAAAGTCGTGAAAATTAAAAAAGACGCGGAAAAATGTGAAAGAAAAAGGACGTTTTGGGGAATTGTTTTTCTTATCTTCGATTTAAACGGCGCGATGCGACGAGAAAAAAGAAAAGAATAAAAAATAAGCATGATATATAAAGAATTTTCCAGATAAGAAATAGTAGGTACGCAGCTATACGTAGGTATGCGTAGGTAAACTGTATACAATTCTACGTGGGGTTAGAAATAATAAATTTACTGGTAGATTGCTTCAAGACTTGGGAGTCTTTTTTCCCTCTATTTTTCCCATCGGTGCAGTAAATTTGGCGCGAAACTGGAATGGAAAAATTTAACCATTTTTTTTATTTTTGAAGAGCGAGAAAAAAATACGAATGAAAAATTATAGGTTCGCGAATTAAATAAACGCGTAATATTCGCGACGACGAAATAATCGTCGGGACGTGGTTTCCATATCTGATCGCGACCGGTGTCCGATTACACAGGAAATACGACGACGACGTGTGATGCCATTTCACCTCCGTCGAATTGTTTTTTTTCTTCGAAGTTTTTGGAAAAATGGAAAAAATGTGAGATGAGGAGTGCTCGTGTTACCTTGGCTTGGGTAAGTTTGGTATGTGTGTTTGTGGTGTGTGTAATATTATGAAAAATTTAGGTGATACGAGGTTATCGTTTTATTATCAAGTGAATTTTTTCACCTCGTAGGTGCAGTGGGTTTATTTTTGATTAAAATGGGTTTCTATTTATAAAAAGAATCTTCCTTTGTGCATGAGCAGGATACGAAGTTGGATGAGATTGATGGTTGGAGATTGTTTTGAGTGAATTTTCTATTGATATTCTAAAAAGGTCACCTTCTCTCTCTCCAAAAAAAATATGAGGATGGTTCAAATTTCGTTATTACATGCAATAATGAATCTCTTATTTCTCACGTGGGACTACTAAAATTTTCTTTGGGTTATTTTTTAATTAGAAAGTCGTACTTAAAGCTTATTATAAACGATGTTAAGATTAAATTTTTTCAATTTTTAATGATTTTTTCCAACTTTTTGGAAATTGTGGTCCTTATTTATCATCTGAAGAGTCTATCTAAGCAGTTGACACGAAAAAAGCAGAATTATACTTATTTTTTTTGAACACTGGTTGACCTGTGATTTTCTTTCTAGTATGAACCAAAATAAAATTTTGAGGAAGAGGGACCATCAAAATATTCTCTCGGATAGCGAGCAAGAGGGGATTTTAGGTGTGAAAACATCCCTATTTATGCGTGTAAAAGGATATGGGGGTATGTTTGGTATCATTTCCATATAATTCGAGACACTAAAATTCAAATCCGTCATTAGTTTCCAGATTAAAAGTAGATAAATGACACAGTTGTGTTATTTGTGTCGCAGAAATTAATCAACTTTCGTAAAAACAGAGGTAAAAATCACAATTTTCCATTTTTTGAGCCCCGTAGGGATCATCAATTAGGTCAACGTGTCTACATTATTCTTGTGAACCTAAAAGTCAAATTTTGAAACAATTAAAATTTTTTCCAGTTCGAAAGTAAACTAACACTTGATAAAATTCTTCAAAATCAAAAATATCAGAAATTCTGAAATTTTCCAAGCCCAAAAAATCGTTTGAAATCTGGAAAATTTCTCAAGTCCAGAAACTTTAAAATAGCCTTAAAAAATATCTGAGATCTCTAAAATTATTCAAGCCCAAAAAGTCCGAAGTGTTTGCCTGATAAAATGTCTAAAAAACAGCACGATCTCTGAAATTTTCCAAATTCAAAAAGTGAATGGAAATTTGAAAATTTTTTCGAGTCCAAAAAAGTCTCATAAAATATTTCAAGGTCAGCAATTTCAAAAAATGCTATCAAAAAGTCTAAAAGTGAGCGTTAGGTAAAAAGCTGTCTGACATTATTCTGATTTGAACTTTTCTTAAAATTTTTCATGCCTATAAAATTAAAGTTTTTCAAGTCCAAAATTGATTTGAATTCTTGAAAATTTTCTCCAAGTCCAAAAAAATCTGACAAAATGTCGAAAAGTCAGCGCGACGGAATTTCGTGACGTTTTTCAAAGATTTGGTCATCGATCCTTTGATAATAATTGTTCAAACTGTATAAATTGAGGGAGTAGAAAGAGACTAATACAAACGAGTAAGCTCTGATTTTAATTAAAAGAGTCGAGTAAAATCGGAATAAGTCGAGTAGATTCGGATGAAGTCGGAAATAGTCAAGTCCAGTCGTTCCAAGGTGAAATAACCCGGATGGTAAATTTGGTGCAGATCTGCGAAGTTGCGCACTCGAAAGTCAAAATCTGTCGTGTAAAGTCGGAAAAACTCGGTTAAATTCGGTTTCAATCGAAACAAGCCGATTTTGATTGCCCGTTTTTAAGAAATGAAAACTTTCGATTCGGTAATGTCGATAGTACTTCGAGTAAAATCGGATTTAGTCGGATGAAATCGGTTTTAGTCTAGAAAGTAGAATCAGAGCTTTCATTAGTCGAATGAGAGATTAAAGCTTGGCCTCGTCTGGGAAATCTCAATCTGAGATCATTTTATCGTGTAATCGAAGTTGGCCGAATTGAGCCGAAAGTTAACGAAAATAAACGAATAAGTCCGAGTGAAGTCGAAACTGGTAGAACGTAATCTGGATAATGGTAAATGGACTGCATACGTCAACTCAAATAAAATTTGAGATTTTCCCCCATTCTGATTATTAAGTGGTATGTTGTAGTAATCGTCGATAGTCGGATAAAATCGAGTTTAGTCGGAAACAATCAAATCAGAGCTTCCATTAGTCGAATGAGAGATAAAAATTTGGCCTCATCTGGGAAATCTCAATCTGAGACCTTTTTATCGGGCAATCGAAGTTGGCCGAATTAAGCCGAAAGTTGACGAAACTAAACGAATAAGCCCGAGTGAAATCGAAACTGGTAGAATGCAGTCTACATAATGGAAATGTACTAGATATGTCAACTGAAAGTTGAGATTATACCCAAGACCCATTCTGATTAATAGGTGGTACGTGGCAGTGATCGTCGAGAGTCGGATAAAATCGGTTTTAGTCGGGAAAAATGGAATTATAGCTTCCATTAGTCGAATAAAGAGATAAAAGTTTGGCCTCATCTGGGAAATCTCAATCTGGGACCATTTTATCATGTTATCGAAGTTGGCCGAATTAAGTCGAATGTAAACGAAATTAAACGAATGGGCCCGAATGAAGTCGAAAGTGGTAGAATGTAATCTAGATACGGTAAATGGACAACAGATATGTAAAATTTGAAATTTTTTTCAGTCTGATTAGATAGTAATAATCATCGACAAGGAAACATTGCTTTGTCTTTTATTGGATTATTAAACATTTCAAGATTTGATATCGTTTCGCAATAAATTTCCTACTGACTCAGCTCAACTCGTAGCTATATGAGTGCACTGTGCAGCTATATCTCGACCGAGCGTGCACACTGGCGGAACGTGCCAATCGACGAGTTTCGCAATTTAACTTATAAGGTATGAAAACTATACACTCGTGTGTAGAGAGAAGCATAATGAGAAACGTTCTTCGGTACGTATTCGTCGAAAGGGGAAACACGTTTAATGTAGAGAAAAGTATCGCGTCAAGAGGGTCATTGTGAGTACTAGCGAGTACCTCGATAGCTATGTTTTTTATTCTCTTCTCACAAGTCATCGTCGTTACCCAAAAAGGGGTGCCCGATGAAGAACCCCAGAAAAGCGAGAGCCGCGCGAGATGAGAAAGCGAGCGTAAAAGAAAACCTAGGAAATTAACGCCATCGGTTACTTACCAATTCAAAGTAAAACGTACTTTCGTACGTACATAGGTGTGTAGCTGTGTACCGAGGCTTGTACTTTCATATAAGATGTGTCGAGAAAAACAAAACAAAAAATAGGGGGCGAAGACGAAGTTGAAAAAAGGGCAGAATAATGGTGCGAACGTGTAAAAGTTGGTATGTAGGTACGTATATTTTTGTATACTTCATCAGCGCCAGCATAAAGGGTCCTTCGATGGCGGCGAAGAAAAAGAAACCGTAAAAGAAACCCCATTGAAAACTTTTGCTTTTCTTTTTCCAAACTAACCTGCGAGCTCGAGTTGAGAATGATGCTAGCGAAAGAGCATCTCGCGAGATGTTTGCGAGGTTTTTCGTAAGAAAATGAGGTCGAGTGTTTTTTTGCCTCGTTTCGCGAATCCAACGATGTAATCTGGCTTCGTTGTGCGGTATTTATCCTACTACGACGCCGGAGTCGATTTGAATGATACTCTTATGAACCCGATTGGGTTTTATTTGACGAATAAATTCGCTGACTGGAAAATATAAGTGAGATAGAAGAAGGTACTGGTATCTTTTGTGCGTTGTATCTTGTCGGCTCTGGCGAAGCGTTGCTTAAGAGGTTTATTTGGTTGGCTTTTTTTCGCAGACTCGTCGGCTGCTAGCTTTAGCCGAGCCAGCGCTGTAAAAGGTATCATAAAAGGATGGAAAATGGGTCGGAGCTGGTTGCAGGGGGTTGACTGGCTAGGTCATTCCGAAAGGTGATTATTGTTCCCCGGATATTTGAGGTGGTTAATCGGCTTATCGTTTCGAGCTGAAAGCGTGAATTTTCACGCCATAAAGGTCGATCAATTTAACGAGCAGAAAAACGCGTGTAATGTGTGCTTATAAGCGCAATCCAGCAGGCAGGGAGTTGGTATACGTATAATGCGGTACGTAAAAATAGGTATAAAGACAGGGTACGTGCGAGAGAACGGCCAGATGAGGGGAAAAAATCGCGATTTTATAACTTCTCGCGTGTAAATGTACTCGGAGCTGGATAGATGGGGTGGTGGGTAGAGGAAAGGGTCAAAGTGGAATATTCTTTTATGTATTCGCAGGGGCCACGGTCGCGGTGGTGAGACGAAACGATGCGGAAATATGGTGGTTTTGCTGTGTATAGATTGTGCGAGTATGTATAATGTAGACTATACGAATATACGTGGGTATAAAATGTACATCGAATATCGCGCCTTTTGCATCACGCTGCGATACGATTATTATATGGCAAGAATGGCGAAAAGAAAAAATTCGCTTCGACGCCGACTGCTGCGAACTGTCGACTCGACTCGATTACATTAATTTGTTGTTAATGCTTGTTGCTTCATTAATTTCGTCTCTGCGATTCGCAGAGAAAAAGTCACCGGATTTTTTTCCTCTCGCCGAATAACATTTTAGAGCGAATTGTGTAAATGGCAGGGTGCAGGTTTTTATCGTCGATTTGGTAAAGTTCCTTCTCGAAGAAAGAAGAACAAACGCGTAGGTGTGAACTGTGTAGTTGCGAAGACGTACCAAAGCTGAGCTCATTTTTGCCCAGTGACTTTCATAATGATTGATTGAAGTAATATACCACCTGTTGGTAGTACACTTCTAGATGTCTTCCCACCCCCGAATACTCGTAAAAACGCCCGTCGAGAGAGAGGCAGAGTCGAGGGAATGAGAAAAATTCCTAATGGGTTTATTTAGTTTTCTCGCGAGAATTTTCGAGTTGATTTTTCAAAGTTTTTTTTTCAAAAAGAAGCCAAACTTTGGTAATGCCTTTGCCAATGGATGTGATTTCGGCGCTGCGACGTTAATGACTCGAGAAGTTTGATGTGACTTGAACGTAGCGAAGTATTAGAAGCAGAGTGAAAAGAGGTATGAATGGATAAAGAATTAATTGACTTTTTTTTTCGAATAGAAATTGAAATGGAGTTACGAGATTTAGTTTATTAGTCGAATTTGAAAATTCAATTTGGAACTAGATAAGTACTCACCTAATCACTGTAAAAATATCAAAGTTGTCCGAAATTACGAAAAATACTTAGTTTTCTTCTTCTTCTTCTTTTTTTTTTATAAAATAGATGAAAAATTTTACGATTTAATCGAGAGAATTTTTGGAAAAATAATAGGTACTTGAATTTTATTTTCATAGTTATTGGAATAAAATTCATTTCATAAGTATCGAATTTTCCAATGAAATAAAATATACCTATCTGGGTTAATATTCATTTTGAAACCTGAAACTATGTGTTTTTCCAAGTACCTATAGCGAAAAAATTGCAGGTTGAGCAAAAATAGGGTGAAAATTCAAAGGGGGGAGAAGGAGTCTTGGCAAGGAAAAAAAAGTAATTTTATGTAGGTAAAATGAAAAAAAAAACATTATTTTGTCGAAAATAAGGAAATATATTGAGCCTGATGAACGAAGCAAGGACGAAAAATTATACAGAAAAAGGCATTCAAAGCTTCAAAAGCTTAAATTTCATAGTTTTTCCAAATTTTCAGACATTTTTTTTGCCTGAAATATGTGAAAATACGCATGCGTTTTCAAAATTCAACAGTTTTATCAAATCGACGCGATTTGTGGACAAATTGTATTGATTTTTTCAAAATGTCTTGTCTAGATTCTAAAATCGTTTGAATTGAATAAATTTTTATGAGAAATATGTAAATCAATCAATTAAATATCAACTGTTTACAAATTAACGAAACACAATTATTTGAAATTTTTCAAAAAAAAGCGAAGATCTCAAATTCGACGAAAATTGACGATTTTTAGAATTTGTTAAAAATATCGACTTCCGAAATCGATCAACATATTTCTCTATGATTATAAAAATATTACGGCTAAAATAATTTTTGGTCAAAATCATCGTTTTTTTGTCATTTTTTGTTAAAATTGTCAATCTATGTTAAAATTGCCATTTTTTGGTCAAAATTGTGATTTCAGAGTAGAAATTGTCAATTTTGGTCAAAAACTCAGTTTTTCATCAATCGTTTTTTTGTCAAAATTGTCTTTTCAAGGTAAAAACGCCATTTTTTGTAAAGTTTCGGGGTGAAAACTGTCATTTTTCGTTAAACTCGTCATTTTTGGTGAAAATCATCATTTTTTTGTCAATATTGTAAATTTTTTGATCCAAACTGTTATTTTTGGTCAAAGTTGTAATTTGGGCCGAAATTATCATTTCAAAGTAAAAATTGTCATTTTTTGGTCAAAATTGTGATTTCAGAGTAGAAATTGTCAAAATTGTCATTTAAAATTAAAAATTGTCATTTTTGGTTAAAATCGTTGTTTTTCGTCAATTGTCATTTTTTTGTTCAACTTGTGAATATATTAGTGAAAATTATCATTTCAAGGTAAAAATCATCTTTTTGGTCATTTTAGGCTTTTTTAGAAATGTCGCCAAGAAAAATGTTGGTTGTATATTCAAAATTTTAATAAGTTTCAAAAAGTCTGACAAATTGTCTAAAAATCAGCATTATCTCGGAAATTTTAAAGTTCAAAAAGTCAATGGAAATCTGGAAAAAAAATTTTCAAGTCCAAAAAAGTCTAACAAAATGTCTAGAAATTGAAAATATCAGCGTTAAATAATTTTTCATTTTTTGATCGAAAAGGTGATTTCAAAGTAGAAATTGTTATTATTTTTGGTCCAAACCGTCATTCTTTGTAAAAATCGTCATTTTTTGTCAAAGTCATCATTTTTGGTCGAAATTATCATTTTTTGTCAATATTGCCAATTTCTGGTACAATTTGTCAAAAGTGTCAATTCAAAGTAAAAATTGTCATTTTTGGTTAGAATCGATATTTTTCATCAAATGTAATTTTTTTGATCTAACTTTTGAATATTTTAGTCAAAATTGTCATTTCAAGGTAAAAATCATCTTTTTCGTCATTTTAGGATTTTTTTTAAAAATGTCACCAGCATAAAATCTGACAAAACGTCAAAAAGTCACGGAAAATGTCAGCGTTACGGACAGGCAGACAGACGGACTGACGCGTCTTGAATTTTATATATGGATGGCTCTCAAATTTCTGTTGCCTTTTCCAATGAAGAAATAGGCGGCATCTTGAGTGAGCAGAAATTTGAACCTCCTCAAACTTTCACTTTTATCTCACAGAGAGAGGGCATTAAAAAATTTTGCAGTCATTTTTGATCAGAGGAAATACTGAGACAGCCTGAGTTGAAAAAAATCGAAAATTTTATCAAAATTTTTTTAAGCGGTGTCGGATTTAGAAACTTGGGGGGAGGGGCGAGACTTCAAATTTGACAACTTTTAGGAGCGATTTTGCCAAGTTTTATCAAGAGGGTCAATATTTTTTTGAATAGTAGGCATAACACAAATGAAAAATGTAATTCAAATGGTGCCAGTCTTTAGGGACCGTGAGGGGGGGGGGGATTAACTACTAATTAAATGTAAAATTCAAAAAAAAATCTGTTTTCGCCAAATAAAAACAGTCAAAACTTTTTCAAATCTTCGTATGAGGATTGATGCCATTCTTTCCCAAGAATCTGAGAATTGCACCAATTTTCGCATTAATGGCATTTTCATTTTCTTTAATAGTTTTTAGTATCATCAAAGTGTTCCTATGAATTTGACATTTGTGTTACCCACATGAATTTTTGGACCTCAAAAAAAAAAAAAGGAAAAAAGAATGACTTTTTACTTTTGGAAAAAAATTTTTAGAGATTTTTTTACAAATTGTCAATCTGATGTTTGTGTCATTTTCTAGATTTTGAAGAACTGATAGACTTTTCTCTGATTTTTCCTGCTTTCAAATCGACTTTTCTCAATTTTCTCAACCATTTGGCATTTTTCAAAATATTGGGGTCCGTCAACCCCCCCCCCCCCACCCCTTTCTAACTGTGGAAAATCAAATTTATTGTTGAAAGTACTGATGATAACTACAGTTCGTGAAAATAAAACCGAATTGGTAACGAAGTACCTAGATACTTAGTTAAATATTAATTTTCCAAAAAATTCAGGTGAAAAAAAACCACCAGAATTAGCGATGAAAAACAACAACAAAAATGTCAATTTGATACAAAAATGCATACCCACCTACAAATTATGATAAATTGGTTAATAAAAATTCATTAAAATTTTACTTTCGTCGATCTCGACCCAAAATGAAAAAATTCGTACATATATTACAAAAAACTCGAGAATATCATAGTAAAAAAATTCCAGCCCCCCCTTCTACTCCTCTCAATCATCTCGACGCAATTGTCCGTTATAAATATTCAAAGAAGAGAAGGCTCGAACAAAGGACCTCTTGCCATGGATGGGTTAGGGAAGAGACTCACGTGCGGTAAACACAGAGGGTAAAAAAAATAGCTGAGAAAATTGCGTCCCAATCGATGAATATTCCGCACATATATCATTTCGACCATATATAACTTATTATTATGGATAAAGCTCTTGGGAAATGGCAAAAAGGCAGGACGTCGTGTTGGTAAAACACCATAGCATACTTGGAATATACGAAGAACACCGGTACCAGCACCACCTAAACCTATAAGGGATGGCGATTGGGGGTAGGTACAGTAGTAAAAAGTCTTGGTAGACGTTTGAGCGGACGCGTGCGTGGCGTGGGCGTGTGTGTGTGTGTGTGCGGTAAATTCATGAATGTTAAATGTCGCCGGCTAAGGCTAAATGGTCTCTATCGGCGTTATCGCAGGGCGAGCTAGCTTTTGCTGTAACTATACCTTTATATATACGTAGGTACTCGTACGTGCAGTTTAAAGCACTCTATAGAGCTATAAGTCCCATACGCAGGTATATAAAATTATTATGTAGTAATTTTGTAATAGCAATTAAAAACACGATAGGGGGAAAATTGGGCCATGCGCACAAACTCACTCGTGCATCGTACAAGTAGCTGCTGCCTGTAAGTACCTCGTGTATAGATGGTGGACGTATAGGTATATGATACTAACGTACTCGTATAGGTAAATATTGGTTTACGTGCGTATGCTTATTCGAAAGAAATTTTCATAGGGTAATAATCGTACAGTTGAAACAATTAGTAAGTCTAAATATATGATGCGATAAAGCATATAGCCAGTGACCGAGCTAGCTCCTCGATAATGTGTGTTAGAACCCGCGATGATGTGAAAATACACGATGTTACCTTTGACCGATCGTTGTGCATATTGCTGCCTCTCTTTCTCTCCCTGCGCCAATATGTACTTCTCTCGAATCAATATTTAATCATAATTTCGTTTAATAGCCGACCATATCACGAAGTAGACGTGATTTTAATGTAGAACAGTGGCGATGGAATGGCGTAGCTGGAGGTAGGGCTGTAATGCTCGCGATAATTCGTACACTTTTAACTATCTTTTTTCGTGCCACAGTCGATAGAAATTTTCACCTCATTAACCGATACTTATTGCCTAGGTCCGCTTGGGTAACTAGTAAAGGCAAAAATCAACCGAGTCGACGTCGGCGGCGAATTTTAATGAGTTTTGCGAGTATTTTGAAATAACGTATATATGCGGAATTCAGTCTCGGCCTGAGCTCGTGCCACGATAGAGGAAAAAATACGAGTATTGTGCTCCGGTATTAGGGGAAATCTTGGGCCTTATCTGGCAATCGTACATTAGAAATGTTCCATTTGGTGGGAACGATGATGAGTGAAGAGGTAAAGGTACCGGGGGGACCTGGAATTAATTTTTTTTATCTTCATTGTACTCGTATTTATACGTAAACGTAATGTATTCAACGACAGAATCGTTTAACACTCGGGATGCGATAAAGAGAGGCGAAGTGGAGCTGAGTCGATAACGCAGCGAAAAAAATGACTCGATAAGGGAAACGCACGACGGCGATAGGTGCAGAAAAAAAAGCTCGAATGGGTAAAATAATAACGAAAGTCTTTTTCGCAACGGTAATTATACCAGGGTACGAATGGTGGATGGAATTTTTGGGATGTTGGTACCCTATACCCTTCGTTAGTGCAAGTGTAGAATGATGGTGGCGTTTGAGATTGAAATTAGAGGTGTGCGAATGCGAATGCACGACGATGAATTTAGTAAAAGGGTTGCATGGGTTTATGTTTTAGGTACTCGTTGGTAGAATTGGGCTCGAGCTTGAATATAAAACGTGGCGAAATTTTATAATTGATTCGGCGTCCTGGGCCATTGCAGGGGTCTCGCGTATTGTGGGTGTAATTTCGATCTATTGTTTTTCGTAAAAGCTAAAAGTGCATAGAGAAAAGTAATGGTAGTGAAAGGTGCATAGAAGAAAAAGGGTGTAGAAAAAGTTCAATTTTGGTCAAACTTCGGTCTATTGGAGACAGTATTTTGATGAAAATTAAGCTTTCAATTGAATCTGCCTTTCAACATTTTTCCAGACATAGAAAAGCTCTGAAGCCATTTGTTCTCCTTAGATACGACTTCAAATCAAGTTGTTTAAATTGTCGAAAAATTCATAAAAATCAGCGCGAATATTGTCAAAATTGTCAAAATTGTCAAGAAACCATCAAAATTCTTCAAAATGTGGTACAAATTGTTGAAATTGTCATAAAAATTGGTGAAAATATCGTAGAAATGGTCAAAAAACCATGGAAATTATTGAAAATCTGGTATAAAATGTTGAAAATTTCATAAAAATTATTTCAGACTGTCTACCAGGCAGTGAAAGTAGTAATTTGTAAAAGGGCAGTAAATGATGTGAAAAAGTAGTGAATTTCAATAAAGTTGTGAAAAAATCAAAATATCAATTGAACAATTTTCTGTCACTTTTGTGGGCGTGATTTTCTGGAAATTTTCTGAAAAGTTGTGAAAAATATAGCGAAAAAGTGCGTAACGATTTTTGAAAAAAAAAAAAAAATCCGATACTTTGCATTTAAAACATGGAAAAAGTATCAAAAAATCATGAAAATCCTCGAAAATATAATTAAAGGTATCAAAATGCTGACAAAAATCAATAAAAATATTGTAAAAATTGTTCAAAAATTATGAAAATTGTCGAAAATTTCGAAAAAATTGTTGAAATCGTCATAAAAGTTGAAAGAAAACGTCATAGAAATGGTCAAAAAAAATCATGAAAACCATCATAATTCTTGTAGTAATTGTTAAAATTCTCTAAGAAATCACTTGAAATGTGAAAAAAAAATCAAAAAGTGACGAAAATTATTGAAAATAAGACAAAAATTGTTTAAATTGTCACAAAAATTGGTGAAAATATTGTAAAATGGCCAAAAAATTCATGAAAATTGTTGAAATTTTGGCGAAAAATCATTTGAAACATGAAATAAAGCATCAAACAATTATGAAAATTTCGTATAAAATTGTTTAAATTGTCACAAAAATTGGTGAAAATATTGTAAACTCACCAAAAAAATCACGAAAACTGTCGAAAATTGTTGAAATTTTCACGAAAAATCATTTGAAGCATGAAATAAAGCATAAAAAAATTGTGTAAATTGTCGAAAAATTCGGAAAAAATTGTTGAAATTGTCATAAAAATTTGTGAAAATATTATAAAATGACCAAAAAAAAAATCATGAAAACTGTCGAAAACTGTTGAAATTTTCACGAAAAATCATTTAAAACATGAAATAAAGCATCATAAAATTATGAAAATTGAGAAAAACATCATACAAGTTGTCTTACAGGTGCTCAAAGTGTTGAAAGTATTGAAAAAGTCTTCCATTTGACAAAATGGCGCTGAAAATCAAAAAATTACTGAATTAGGCATAAAAGTCCTGCATTTTTCGTTCAGAATTCGTTAAAAATTGTTTTTCAATTTATTATTTTGATGAAATTTCAGATTTCAGCTTTTGAATATTTTTTTCTGCACAAACTTATTGATAAATTCAACTTATTCCATTTTGGGTGTGACCATGGAGCGAAAGTAAATTAGGTCTTCGAAAATTATTCTTTATTTGGGGGGGGGTCGTGAAATTGAGAAACATCTCTCCAACTTCGTTACAAAATTCGGAAAAGTCGTGTCAAATGCTGAAAAAGTGCTGAATTTTGATTTAGAAATTTTGTTATACATCTTGTCGTAGAAAGAGTCTAAAAATCCTAAACCCAGTCGAAAATCTCGTAAAAGTTCTAAAAAAAAAATTTGCAATTAAAAATCATGTAAAATCAAATCACGAAAAACGTCAAAAGTTTGCTACAAATTTTTTAAATTCTCATAAAAATCAGTTGAAATATCATTAAAACGATTAAAAAATCACGAAGATCATTGATAATGTCGTTATTATTGTAGAAATTTTCGCAAAAATTTATGAAAATATTTTCAAATTAGTCAAAAAATCTTTAAATTCGCCGAAAATCTCGTAAAAACTCCTAGGAATACAACATTTTTTACAATTTTTGTGTTTTTTTTTTTACTGATTTCTGTAAAAATTTTTACTTGAATATTGCAACGTTTTCTATGACATTTCAACCGATTTTGCAACTGTTTTCATCCTTTTTTAAGAAAATTTGTTCAATTTTTATAGGATTATCGACCTTTTATGATTTTTTTGACTTTCTTAACGAACTTTTTACTGACTTTGATGAAAATTTTTGAAATTTGAAACCAAATTTTCGTCTGGTCGTGTTTACCATATTTTCAATGAATTTCAACGACATTTTTTATAATTTCATGATTTTTTTTTTAGTTTTTACAATGTTTATAAATTTTAGTGGAAATTTTGTCCATTTCAACAACATTGCAGACGTCGATTGTCATGATTTTTTTTATCATATTTTTAATGATTTTGATGAAAATTTTGACGATTTTTATAATTTACGATATTTTCGATAATTTTAATACTTTTTGAACTGTTTTTATGGTATTTTTTCTGATTTTTGTTGACATTTTGACCATTTTAAGAACAATTTTGAGGATTTTCATTGTTTTTCTGTAATTTTTCCCATATTCTGAATGATTTTTGTGAAAATCTCATGAATTTTAAGAGATTTTCGGTAATTTTCATCCACATAAAGAGAAATGAAACTTTGAATATTTATTTTGATTGGCCATTCGTCAAAGTGATAACTTACCTTGATTACTATAATGCTCATATAAATCGATATGCTATCTAAAAATGAATCCACGAGTGAATTTTGATTCTATTGACAAATGATGAAAGTAAATATTGGCTCGAATAGAGCGAGCTTTTTACCAGATTGTTTCTACGACGCAACGTCCCTTCATTCATTCGCTCTCCGTAAAGACTATTAAGCGAGAATTCACGATGCGTTATTTATCAAGTAAGACGTACTCTGGCTGTGGCAGATCCGGTAGATCCGCCAGAGAATTGCTCGCTATACAACGAAGTCGAGAAAGAAGTTTGATAAAGCGTAATTAATACGTAAACGTACGTATCTATATAGCTGTAGGTATACTAGGCGCACGCACGCACGTCGCACATATGCACCATCTCTCAAATGATGGGTATTTTTTCAAGTTAACGTGCTCTAATCGTATTGTTTACTTTATATGGTGACGTTGACGCGATAAGAGACGATGATTAATAGGACAATACGAGTTTAATTCGGTTATTTAAACTCGAGCTTAATTTATCGCGAAGTTTTTTTCTTTCTTTCGTTGGACATTTTTTAGTAGAATTTTTTTTCTTTCTTTGTTGATCGAGGCTCGAGACGTAAGTTGATATAGCGAAAATTGAGTCTTTATGAGTCACGGGCGCACTGGTTGCGATGCAGATGGCGAATGTTGCGCAAATTGATCGTTGAACGAGCACGAGTATATTGTTTATGTGTACCTAGACCTACACACGTATGTTTGAATATTTAAAAGTAAAAACGGTTTATTCGATAGGAAGACGACGTATGGTTCATTTCTGCGTTTTCGAGTGGTTTTCATTACGACGATTGTGCATAGTTTCGGTACCTGGCATATTTTCGTACTTACATCGGTTTCGAGTATAAATCGACGCACCGTGTTGCATTCGGTTCGCTTAATACAGCGGATGCGTGTAATTGATAATTCGCGGAAGTACCTAGGCTGTGTATTGTGCTGGTGTTTATTACTCGCGTCCGTGGTCCGTGGTCCGTCGCTCGTTGTGTCGTCTAGCGAATTATTCGCGTACGCGTAAAAAATAATCGAAGGTGAGTTGGTTATTGCAGGATCACGTTCTCGTATTTCCAGCGGTTTGCGTAAAATGACCAAAAGTGGGCTTGGATAATGCCTTATGCGAGATGGAAGCAGGGAAGGTTAGTGTTTGGCAGAGATTCGAGGGTGGCGGATTTTTTGTAGGTTTTTATAGGAGATGAATTCGTTTTTCTTCGATAGCTGCAGGAAGAAGAAACGTTTGATCGAACGTAATTTTATCTAAATCGTGCTTATCTAACCATATCCGGTCTGAGGTGCTCATTAATGGTTAGGTCATATCAGATTTGACGTATTATGAGAAAATTTGAGTTCTATGTGCCAACGAAATGTTTGTAATTGCAGAATTTGGTGATTTAGGCAGTTGTACGAGTTCAATGAAATGTTTTTAAAATTATTTCAATGGAATATTAATCGAGCGGCCAGAAGTATATTTTTACGTGACATATTTGCCAGCTCGTTAGAAAAAAGTTACAACATTTCTCCTCGAATTACGTCATCCTGATGAAGGTGGCTTACTCAATATTTACATATTTGCACCAATACGAAAAGGGACAACATTTTTGAGCCAAGTGAATTTTTTTATACTACATTAAATTCTCTTTAAAATGAACTATTAGTGAGCTTCATACCTATAAAATTCACGGTTTGAGACGCATTTGAAAATAAATCTTGAAAAAACATAGTTTCAAGAAGAAATGAGTTCAAAGGTTTTTGAACTAGTCCAGTCAAATTAGATCAAAAAGCTTACAGATTGCCCCTACCGCAACACAAGGTGTCACAAAGGGGGGAGGCGAATCGTGAAACACGTAGATTTCAAAGTATTTCCCTTGGTCAACTCCCCCTTCTGTGTAATCTGGTCCCGCATGGTATCATCTTGTAGGAAATTTTATGAGGAACATTTGGTTCTATAACATTTTTTCGAATTTCTAAATTTTTTTGAATTATTTACAAAAAATACATTTTTTTACGATTACACCCCCCCCCCCCCCCCCCCCCCCCCCCCCCCCCGTGTGATATTGTTTTGCAGTAGCGGCAATTTGTGACTTTGAATATAAATAATTCAATTTTTAGGCACATTGGTATAAAGAATACCTGCAAATTTCATCATTATTACGTAACGGTGGTGCAAGTCATTGAGGGGGCAAAAAAGCCCCCAGTGTTGGGTTTTTTGGGGAAGAGGAAGTACCGCATCCACTGAAGTAACATACTTATACGCGGACAGAACGTCCAACTTTTTTCCCCCAGGTTCTCTCGAGTTCATAATTCGCATTCAGATTTCAAGGTTTTCCCCTTGGTCCCCACCTCCCTCCCTTTTGTGTGAATTGATCGTGTCTGGTATCATCTTGTAGGAAATTTCACAAGGAACATTTTTGGTTCTATGCTATATTTTCAATTTTTCAAAGTTTTCGAAATTATTACCAAAAACACGTTTTTTATGGTTCATCCCTCTTTTGTGACCCGTTGTATTATGGTAAGGCACAACTTATGGCATAATCCTTTAGAGAATCGTATGAGGAATAACTTTTTAAGAAACTGTTTTTTTCAAATTGCTGATATTTTTCGAGTTGTTTGATGAAAACTGGCGGAATTTGCAATAAACTCGAAATATTTTAAATTTTGGCAATGAGTGCTGCAGCGATTTAGGTAAATTTTTCTAAGAAAGTAATGATTGAAATGAAAAATTTATAAGAACTTTTGTTGTTTAGAATTGAAAAATGAACAAATTTTGTTCGAAACTTTTTCCTGTACCGTTCAATTTTAGGAGACTGAAAGAGGAGGGGGTGGTGCTAAAATGAAGTTGTATCATTTTTTGCTTTGTAAAAATTTTATCTCTGCTTGAAACTTTTCGAGTTATTCATGAAAACGACTTTTTTGAGAACTTGTTCCGTTTGTCACCCCCTTGCTAGGACTTATATTGGAGGGTGGGGCAATGCATGGTATCATTTTATAGGAAATTTTATGTATATCATTTTCTTATACCACCCCTTCAACGCTATCTCTCAAAAGTTTCGTGTAATTTGCAAAAAACGAAACACGGGTTCACGATCCATCCCATGGGGAAGTCACAAGCCAATGGGGGCCGAGGGTTTTTTGTGGAAATTATTGGGACCTCAGTGAACAATTTTCCGGAAAGAAACACTTACTACCTAATTTTTCCTTTTTTCCTAATTTTACTGCACTAAATAGGATTCCTGAAAACAAAAGTTATAAAACATGAAAAAAATTGGGAATAGTTTGTTTTAATTTATTTCTGTGAAATTGGCATCTACGGCTTCCACCTGTGCCCAGGACAAAACTGACACTTTTTGGTTCTGCGATTAGTTGGTACCGGTGTTCAGCCGTGTGAGTGTGAGTTAAAACAATTCATTCGAGAAAATCCTGCCAAAACGTGCACACATCTATCCCCACACAACTTCCCATCTCTCACACAATTCCCAGCTTCATCTTATCCATCATCATACGCTAGTTTCGATTTTCAATCCACACAGCAATATTGTACATCTACCGCACATCTTCAACATGTTTCTGCGCACTAATAAACGCTCCACCGCCACCAACCCTCGATCCCTAATTACGACACGAATACGGACCTCATCTCGGTGCATTTTCCACTCGTCGTTCGAGTTTCCTGGCTCTTCCGATGGATTGCCTTGTAATTGCACCCATTACAAACCTCTTATAATCGAGTTAAGCGAACACCACAGCCTGCTGGTTACCTTCGCTGCTGTTCGTCGTTTGATTTATAATACTTTAAGGGTGTTGTGCTCGGTACGAGGAGCTACTTGTACAACCATCTCATCATCACGTACCATATCTTGGTTTTCTATTTCGATGGCAACCTCGTCATCTCTCAACTCATATCGTATACGACAATACGCTCATCGGCTGGGGCAAAAGCTTCTGTGGCAGCAAAAGTAGGGTCTTACCGTACCTATGACGACCATCCGTATGAAACTTGCGTTCTAGTATCTTCAACACCCTTGGAAATTTTTTCTCTTTTATTGAAACTTGTGTATAGGTATAGGACACGTATCAGTAGTAAATCATTCGACACCGTTGCTTTATATGAACGTAGAATGAGAAAAAACAACGGATAGGGGAGTCCCACTACATGGCTGTTCTCTGCTTCACTCTTCAGCCTGCTTATCGCAATACTACATACTCCTTCTCCCATTACACAAAGGCGATACACGCCGCGGAATGGAATCCTTTGAACATTCTCAATTTAAAAACTCTATATGCATAAATTGTACACGATGCGGAAGGAGAGTAAGAAAAGTCGCCAGTCAGCCCTGCTAAAATAACCAGGGTCGTCGACTGATTCACGCCGCGAGAGCAGCTGAGTCGTCGTCATCGCCGCTACTACTGTATCCACCCATCGCTCGGTGCTCTCACTCGACATCGCGAGTAATATTACCATATCCCTACGACAATGAGTGTACCGAGCACACAATAACACCTCCTCTTTCCTTTCAGCCGCAAAGTTGGCTATTAAATTGCGCGCTGTACTTGTCGTATTTGCGTATTACGTACGTACATCAGTCTCTCAATAGAGTATGTAGCAAGGGTGTCACCTCCTCATCTCTTCTTCTACACGGGCTACGATTTTCAGCAGGTTTTTCCGACGTAATCACGCGTTTACAAACACACCGCTAGATGCGTATGTACAATGTATATAAAAAGGAGGAAGAATCGAAACGAAAGAAGAAATTAAATCCGCCATATAAACTATCTGCCATGCCATTCAGAAAAGGGTGGCAAACATCATGCAACTTTTACGTATATACTTGTTACGTAATCGCACGAGTTCCACTTCAAAACACGATACGAAAGCGACGCAATTTTACACACAACGTGTAACGACGAATCTGCTGCTTGATTTGGCTTATTAGAATTTTACCGGAGATTTATATCCTTCTGTTTCACGAGCAGCCGTTACCATATGCGTCAGAGACCGCGATCCTACTGCCATATCATTTATCCTGCGCCGAGCGAAACGAGCGAGGAATATAATCGTGATATGGAGGGTTTCCAGTTCTTTTTGCACCTCCAAGTTGGATGGGTTTTGAATAGAAAGGGATTAAAGAAAAGCGTTATTTTAATGCGAACGTGGTGACTAGGAACTTTGATCAATTTTAATTGCTCGGTGTTACGAGCAATGCTCTGATGTACCATCGATGAGCAAAATATCATATGAGAATGCTTGCATCATGTTGCCTGTTTTTGGATTATCGTGGTGCTAGCAAAATTCTAGTTGTAGCATCTTGTAGTATTCGAGTAGCAGTTTAGTAGCAGTGTAGTAGCATTCCAGAAGCATTTTAGTAGCATTCTGGTAGCACAGCATTATGATTGCACACTGATAGCACTTCATCATGCTAGCATCATGTTGCCTGTTTTTGGATCACCCTGGTGCTAGTAAAATGTTAGTTGTAGCATCCTTGTAGCATTTCAGTAGCAGTATAGTAGTATTCCGGATGCATTTTAGTAGCATTCTGGTAGCACTTAGCGTTATGATAGCACAATGATGGCATTTGATCATGCTAGCATCTAGCATTATTGGGGGTCCAAAAACAGGCAACATGATGCTACCCAGGGTTCCCGCGGATCCAGGCAAAAAAGGATCCGGATCACGAATCACACCATATTTTCCAGCGGATCACGGATCATGGATCATCAATTTTCCACGGATCACGGATTCAAGACCCAGGATCCGTAATCCGGATCCTTTTTTTCGGATCACGGATCCTTTAAAATTTTCTCGTTGGCTGATGTTGATGGCTTCAGTTATTTTTTTTTCTCGGAAAAAAGGGAGGGATGAATGGAAATGAAGCTGAATACTTATTTTTTGACTTTGAGCAATTGAATTTTACTTTAAAATTGATTTTTTTTTTTTGGATCCGCGAAATACGGATCCTTTTTTAAAGGATCCGGATCACGGATGTAGGGTTAGTTATATTCGGCCACGAAAATCGGGTTATATTCGGCTGCGGGAATTGATGCGATTTCGTTTGTTACCGGGTTTGATTTTGTAGAATAAACATTCAGTTGGTATTAGGAAATATTCTTCTCTTTTTCAGTTTCCCGACAACGCATCACGGATCATCGATTTTCTACGGATCGCGGATCCCGGATCCACAGAAAAAAGAATCCGGATCCGGATTGCGGATCCATAGGAAAAATGATCCGGATTACGGATTCACAGAAAAAAGGATCCGGATCCGGATTCGGATCTGTGGTCAGAGGATCCGCGGGAACCCTGACGCTATCAATGCTAATAATATGCTAGTAAGCTAGTAAAATGCCAACCCCTTCAAATCCAAATGTATGCAATTCATTCAACAGAAATGTTAACTGGGTTGCAGTACGTGCTTTTGGAGGAGTTGTATTCAATTAGGGACACCCTGCAGTAGTATTTTTTAAAAATTATTTAGAATCCGGGTATAAATCTGTTTCTTTGGAAGAAATGAATAATGTTTATCCCCAGGCCCTAGACCTTTTTTTAGTATCTTCAATTACCCATTTGTATCACTTGTTCAGTAGTTCTGCTCTTCTGAATAGCTCCTTTTTCCATCGAGTCGCTCTAAATGCATTTTTTTGGGAGATTACATGAATCAATCGAGTGAATTTCAGCTGGAAGCATAAAATTTTGGATTTTGAAGGCTTTAAATCCTATAATTATACAGTTTGCACTGAATTGTTGTATTTCCAGACAAAAATGAAAATTTCCCGAAAATTTTGAAAATAAAATTCGGTCATGGTCGAATGATCTGCTGCTACTGTTCCAACCACACCACGTTATGTTTTTTTCCTGCTATATCGGTATAGGCGCGTATTTGTGTGCGAGTGTGAGCGCATGGTAGTAACATCTGTACGATGTCTGTATTTCATCGTTGTAAGCCAAACCAAAGGGATACAGAAGTGGTTGTTTTTTCTCTTTTTCAAGTGTAATTTGCGGCGGCGGTGGCGACGGCCCTGGCCATGGTGGTGTTGTGCTTGTATCTAGGTACTACAACGAACGAAGAAGACCGCAGCGTGCAGTGGGGGTTGTGTTCAGTCTACGCTGCGGCGCTGTGTTGTACGAGTAGGTACACGGGCAGCAGCTGGGGATTGGGGAAGAGGGTTTAAATGGCGAAATATTTAATTTATGGCCGTGTTCGGACGTCTAACTAAATAATTAACCAATGACGTCGGTTTGTGTGTGTGTATGGTAAGCAGTTTGGCTGAAAACGAAAAGCTTACTTGGATTTTTTCTCCCTTTTTTTTTCACCATTTTGACGCAGAAGAGCGAGGATATCCGAAATAATTACCGACGACGCTGATAGATGGATGAAATATGTTCCACGATGTGGCCTGGGTTCGTAATTTGGCGATGATAGTTTTACTCGGTGTGTCGTTTCGAACGTACCGTACGTAAATAGATAGGAGCAGATAGGCGAAATAAAACGAGCAGAAAAAAATCCTGTTGTAGGTTACCTATTTGATGGACACGCTTGTGTGGTTCGAACTTTCACCAAATGGCGGGAAATTGATATCGGATATGATTTAATACCGGCGTATACGAGTATACGAGTACTTACCTGCGGTGTGTCTTTACTTACGCGGATCTGAGATATGTAATATGAATTATATGTACAGTGTAGGTACGCGTACGTATGTGTTGTGTTTTTTTTTTACCCAAGCAGGTTTATTGTCTTTGGGTTTCGCCCGTCTGTGAATTGTTCGCTAAGAAATACGTACGTAGCGAAGAGTAGGTATGCGTGTGTGGTAAAGGAAATTTTTTCCAGATGTCACATCGTCGTCGGTACTCGTATAACCGAGGTGAAATTATTACGAGAAATCGAAGATAGAGTTTAGAGCTTTTAAACGATGTTGCGGTACGGTTTAGCTATAGTGGATTATTATACGCAGAGATGGTTAGAAGGAAGAGTGACGCGGGGGTGTTGTTACCGCGAGCCATAGTGAAATTGACGGATTTTCCTTTTAGGTGCTATATTTAGATTGGAATATGCGAAATAGGAACTTGTGAACAGATTGAACGAGCTTATATTAAAGAAATAGTCGGGAGAAACAACTTTTTATTTGTCTAATTCCTCGAATTTTGGCAAATTTTTAGAACTGTATGTTGCCATTTCATTCATTTTTTGGTTCATTTTTTTGATAATAGGGAAACTGACTCTCATCCTATCTTTAGGCATTTCTTTTCCCCAATCAACCAACTTGGACCAGGGAAATAAATCAAAACCTAACGAAAATTAATTTCCGTAGCATGGCATATCTTTTTGATAATTCTATCACGTACAATAGCACGATTTTCCCTTCATTAAACGTGGGGGGGGGGGCAAATTCGGCTAAAGCAAACAGCATCGAGCACGTTTGAACTAAAAAGGATCGAATTTCCATTTGAAAAAATTTCTAACCGATGTGTACATTTTTTCAAACTCCGGTCGAGATGGCTTTTCGTACATCTCGAGAAGTTGATACTGCTGATGTAGTACGTATTTTACTGGGCGGATTCGCGTCCGTATACCGGTGTATTCGAAGAGCTCGAACGAGGACGAGAACGCGGTCGCGGTGGCAGTGGCAGTTTTGTTGTGTGGAAATCTCTGGAGAAATATTTTTTTAAAGTCAGTTCGTGCGTTAACATAATCGCGTCAGCTTCGAATTACGTAGAGACCAATGTCGTTATCTCGTTTTAATATTGGCTTCGCAGGATTTTTCTTTTTGTAGAAAAGGAGAGAGAGAAAAAAAGAAGGAAAATAAAAGTATCTCGCGAGTGGCTTTTTTGCTGCCTTTCGTTCGAGCGTTATAAGCTGGTTAGAGAGGCCGAGCTAGCTGGTTGGCTTTTTATACTGTATAGGAAATTGGCGCGGGCGTCTGTTGGCGGTGAATAGCGGATATGCGAATGTGTTGCCGAAATGATATTTTTTAGCATTATTTTACAATTTATTGATAATATTACGCCGTGTACAGCGTGCTATGCTGTGTAGACCTCGATATACCGTGAAAACTGCGAAATACGATTATCGAGAGGGTTCGACTCACTTTTTTTCACCGGCTGAAATGCGAGTCATGGTGAAAGATGTACGGATTTGCGAGCCAGATCGGAAATACGAGGTGGTGTCGAAGGGTACGGTAATTTTTTTTATGAGATGGGTTTCCACAGAGAGATGGAGGTGCAGAGGTGGCATTTTGATGTAGGATGTGATTTTTAGCGCGGCTTTTTTCCTGGGATAGGCTAGTTTATGATGTTCTGTTTTCACAGACGATAATTTTTTTCAATTTTTTGGTAAGTGGAGGGGGTTAGCATGTTGTTCCAGTGGTTGGTTTCAAGAAGTGGATAGATTTTTTCAATTTTTGGCGGATTTTTGAAAGTTTGAATAAATTAGGTTGGTATAGTTTTGGATTTTTTGGAAGATGGCGAAATTTCCAAAATCACGCATTTCTGAAACTGAAAAATTGCTCGTTTCAAATCGACAAAATTCAACCCCTCTTTTCCCAAAAATGCTTACCCCAAATTAATGCAATTTCGGGTAAAAAAAATCTCTTTGAAAAATACCCTCCAAAACCACCCATCAACTTGTATATTAAACAAGACGACGGATGCAATTTATAATGCGAAAATAAACGAATAGCTGTTGAAAGAAAAGCACCGCGGAGGGAGCTCTGCTGCACGGGTAAGAGAAACAAAAGACGAAGAAGACGGAAAAAAAGGTTTATTACTTTCATCGGGGGAATCCCCTGGTGAAAAATCATGGCGCCGGCATCAAATGACTCTATATTAACGTTACTAGGCACAGTTTACGTATCGTGCTTCTACTACAAATACAACGATCGCGGCATAGCCTACATTGCAGACAAAGTGTGCTGGTATGAGTCGTACGCGATGGTCCAAATTAACTATACAGCTTTATATATACCCTCTAGCCCTCATATTTTAAGCTAGCGACTTCCGCACGTTGTAAAACGACGGTTTATTTACGATTAAATCGTAATTTCGAGATTGGTTTTTGTTTATCTTACACCGCGTTGTCAAAATCTCTCCCCAATGGGCGCGTTAATCTTATTCCCGCCTGCGAGACTTTGATATATCGACGATTACCGAGACGAGTAAAATGAAAAAAAAAGAAAAGAAAAAGTTTAACAAAACGAGGACGCGTATTTACAGCTGAGGTTGCAGAAGAGTTTATTATCGAGAGATGATACTGGATGTAGTTATCGATCACGAGATTTTTTTTTTCAAAGATGGAGTTGAAAAGGTGGCGGAGGACACGCGGTGATCAAGCTGGAATGATACATTTTACTCAGCGAGGGGTAATCGAAGAAGTATAAGATGACTTCTGTGGTATTCGCAGCGAAAAAAAATAAGTTGTTGTCGAGTTTTGACGTATCATATACCTGCTATGCTCGTAAGTGCCGACAAAAAACTTTCCTTTTTCGTGTAATCAATGGAAACAAGGCAAACAAATTGGTAAAGTTGTGAAAGTGTTCGATTTTTTCCCTCCTGTTGCGCTAGCATGGAGAAAAAAATTGGAGCATATTTGTACGTACAGAATATCGATCGTGTTTTCGCTTCGTGCTGAGTCTTTTTTAGACGAACTTTTCCAACCACATACGAGTATTTTAGTTGGTCGGTCATTTCGAAAAAAATGGGGTTTTTTGAATATTGTTTCAATTTTCAGTATGTAGGGTCACGAAATTCCCTGACAAATGGACGCGACAAATGGGCAAAATTTTCAGATTGACCCCCAACTACAAGGCATATTCATGTCAATTTTAACGTTTTGCATTGTTTTTCTTATTTGTGTTTCATTCTTTTGTTTTTGGTTCATCTGGGGTATCATTATTTTTTTGTTTCGTTTCCTTGCATTTCACAACCCTGAAATCGATAGCTAATGGTCGAAAACTGACTCGAGTGTGAAAATTGGTTTGGTGACGTCACGTTTACCAATTCTTTGCATATTGATTACCTCTTTGTTATATTTGTGTTTTGATTACGTTTCGGTTACGTTATTCATAGGGTATTGTGGTTTTTTTTGAACGTGCTGTGTTGGCATCAAGCGATGTAGCTAACGATTGGTTTCTTTCTGTTTCCAGATTGTTGCGTTATTTCGTATCGAAATCGTTTCCGAAGCTCTGAACAAATAGACGACGATGATATTCAGATAGTTGACCATCGACAACCTACGTTGAACCAACGACGTCTCGTGATCGCTACAGTCACCTTCCGTTGATAAATTAATTTGCATAACCGTGGAACGATGAGGCGCGATCCTACCGAGCGATTTTAATTGAAATGTTACAATGTGTTACGGCGATAGAAGCTCGGCTACATTGCTGGCCTTTACCTGGTTGTCGTGCTTGTTGGTGGCGCTGTTCGGTATCGGAGGCGGGCCGCAACTGGTCGAATCGTCATCTGCGCTACCGGACGACGTCAAGGTATTCTCCGACGACCACGGTACCATCAAATTCAATCATCTGGTAGTGGACAAAGAACGAGGATGGGTGTTCATCGGCGCCGTAAATCGACTGTACCAACTGTCGCGCAATTTAGATCTTCTGGTGAACTATACCACCGGCCCGGAGCAAGATTCGTTGGACTGTTCGGTGCTGGAATGCGGCGGAGAGGTGGCCAAAAAGTTGACCAACAATTACAACAAAGCGTTGGTGATCGATTATACGAATCCAAGGCTGTTGTCGTGCGGCAGCGTGCAGCAGGGGTTGTGCGTCGTCCATAATATCCAAAACATATCTCTGGCTGCCGAAAAGATTCGCGAGCCTGTTGTGGCGAACAATGCGACAGCTTCGACGGTGGCGTTTATTGCCCCTGGCCCGGTCAAGCCGTCGGCGCCGTCTTTCGTTCTGTATGTCGGAGTCACGTATACGGGGAATTCGGCCTATAGATCGGAGGTACCAGCGGTGGCGAGTCGCAGTCTGGAGAATCATCGTATGCTGGCGATTGCCGAGCAAGGCGTTACCACCGGGACCCGGGTATCGGTTAATAATCTGTCCAGGGAAAGGTACATCATCAACTATGTGTACGGATTCTCGTCCGGATCGTTTAGCTACTTTTTGACGACCCAGATGAAATCGTCGGTCCAGACGTCGCCCTATATTTCAAAGCTGATCCGTATTTGCCACGAAGATAAAGATTACTATTCGTATACGGAGATACCGATCGAGTGTACGGATGAGAAAGGCCGCACGTATAATCTGGCCCAGGCGGCTTTCGTTGGCAAACCTGGATCCGAGTTGGCAGCGTCGCTGGGTATTCGTCCGCAAGACGATGTGCTGTTCGTCGTGTTCGCGGAGAGCGAACAACGCGAAGGAGATAGATCGAATAAGCCCAGCAAGCACAGCGCGTTGTGTATTTACTCGTTGAACGCGATCAAACGTAAATTCATCCAAAACATCAACTACTGCTTTAGCGGCAAGGGCAGTCGAGGGTTGGATTTCATTCTATCTAGTCACGAATGTATCCAAACCAAAATACAAACCATCAACGAGGATTTCTGCGGGCTCGATGTAAATACCCCACTGGGAGGCGAAATCCCGGTCGTCAATGTACCGGTAATTGCCTTTAACACGTTGCTGACAGCGGTGGCGGCCACGTCAACGGGCGACTACACCGTTGTCTTTATCGGTACCAATACCGGGCATTTGAAGAAGGTGGTCGTCGAGAATACCAATACTGCACTCGAATACGCCGATTTGATCATCCAAGAAGGATCTCCGGTGAACGCCGATTTGTTGTTCGATTCGACCATGAACTTCTTGTACGTAATGAACGAACGAAAGCTGACCAAGATCAAGGTGCAGGATTGCAGCAAATTTGAAACGTGTTGGGATTGTTTGACGGCCAAAGATCCGTATTGCGGGTGGTGCTCGTTGGAGAACAAGTGCAGCTTGAGGAGTAATTGCCAAGATGCGGCCAACGACGCCCTCAGCTGGATACCTTATAAGACTGGCAGGTGTACGTCGATCACCAGCGTTACACCGAAAGAGCTGCAAAGGACAACGGCTCGAACTCTCGAACTGACCATTGATAATCTTCCTCCATTGACCGGCCAGTTCCTTTGCGTTTTCACCATCATGGATAAAATACTGGTTACCAACGCGACTCGAAATAATTTCGGAGTCAATTGCACCACACCCAGGACTGACTTGTTACCATCGATTCCACCCGGCCATCATCATTTCACAGCCAAGCTGTCGGTCAAGACGACCAATAATCCGGAATTCGTCGATACCAACTTTACCTTGTTCGACTGCAACACGTACACGTCATGTACGCCTTGCGTATCTTCCATGTTCCCTTGCGATTGGTGCGTGGATGGTCATCGATGTACTCACGATACCGCCGAGAACTGCCGAAACGATATTTTAGTCACTGGAGTAAATCGCGGAGGTCCTAGTTACCGCAGCGGGCCTACTTTTTGCCCCACCATCAACGCTACTGGTGATGGATCAACAGAGATCTTGGTTCCAGCCGGTACCAAGAAGAGTATCAGGGTCAAAATCCATATCATCGGGCAGTTCATCGTCCAGACCAGATTCCTGTGCCAGTTCAATATCGAAGGTCGGGTTACCAGCGTGAACGCCGATCTAATCGGCGATACTATTTATTGCGAAGGCATGGAGTTCTCGTACACTCAACGTGGCCCCAATATGACTGCCACCTTCGCCGTAATCTGGGGTGGCTCGAAACCACTCGATAACCCGGATGATATCCACGTGGTCATATTCAGGTGTCGCGAGATGGCCGATAATTGCGGAATGTGCTTGGCCCTGGACAAAAAATACGGTTGCGGTTGGTGCCAGAGCACCAATCGATGCGAGATCCCGAACCAGTGCGATGCCGGATCCGGCGGATGGCTGGATCAAAATCATACCTGCCCTAATCCGTCCATAGTTAATTTCAGGCCTCAACTGGGCCCTTGGGAAGGCGGCACCAATGTCACGATACAAGGTATCAACCTGGGTAGAACTTTCGAAGACGTGTATAGCGGCATTACCGTGGCAGGGATACCTTGCGAACCTTATAAATCGCTGTATAAACCCACCAGGGAGATTGTCTGCAAAGTTGATGGCCCTGGTACGACGGAATTGCGCAAAGGTCCCGTTATGGTGAAAGTTGAGAATTTCAGAGGCGAATCGAAACAGCAATTCACATTCGTTGATCCAAAAATCGAAGATATATTCCCCAAACACGGTCCTCGATCAGGTGGCACCGAGTTAACAGTCAAGGGAAAGTATATGAATGCTGGTAGCTTGATCGAAGTGTTCATTGACGAATTACCCTGCAAAGTATTCGCCAATGATTCGACTGAAACGAAGTGTATCACCAGTGCTTCGAGCAAACAACGAGAAGGCAAAGTGACGGTGAAATTTGACCAGGGATTCCGCATGTACGAAAAAGATCTCTACGAGTATACTGATGATCCGACCATCGAGAGCTTGGAATCGGGCGTCAACAGCTTGGGCAAGGTACCCAAGGGTATACCGGCCGGAGGCATCAAGATATCGGTCTCCGGTAAGAACCTGCTCTCGATACAGAAACCACAATTCTACGTCTACAACGAGAATCGAACCAAACGTTACTATAGTAAATGCGAAGTCCACAGTAATTCGTTGATGACCTGTTTGTCTCCGTATATCCCAGACATCAATAGTTCATCGATCGACGCTGAGAATCCGAAACACCTCGACTACGGATTTAAAATGGACGACGTTGATAGCGTTCAAAACATATCCCTGAACAAAGGTTACCCTCCATTCAGCCTGTACCCAAACCCCATCTTCGACTACTTCCCGGATTCCATCAAACACTACAAAAGCGACTACCTAACCATCAACGGGCAGAATATCGACAGAGCCTGCCACGAATCAGACGTCGTCGTCCAAATCGGCAAATCCAACTGTAACGTGACGTCATTGTCGAGACAACAATTGACCTGCCGTCCTCCGGAGACTCAGCCAGCCGGATACAACAACGGATCCGACTTCGAGCTGAATACCTTGGATCCTCCAGAGGTGATTGTCTCCATTGGTCAAAATTTCCGCCAAACTATCGGCAGATTGAGCTATTCGTCAAATTTAGCTCAAACCAGCCCTTTGACCAAGACCACCATTTACGGAGGCGTGGTCGGTTTCTCGGTACTGATTTTGGTTTTCATCGCATTCCTCATCGCGTACCGAAGAAAATCCACCGAAAGCTCTAGAGTGCTGAAGAACATGCAAGAGCAAATGGATATCCTAGAGTTGAGAGTAGCTGCCGAATGCAAAGAGGCGTTCGCAGAGTTGCAAACCGAGATGACCGATTTGACGTCGGATATCACCTCCGGAGGTATACCGTTCCTAGACTATCGCACGTATTCGATGAAAATCTTGTTCCCGAGCTTGGAAGATCACTCGATAATACAACGCGAGAAACCGGAGTTGATCAGGAAAGAAAAAGGACTCAGGTTGTTCGGTCAATTAGTCATGAATAAAACATTCCTATTGCTTTTCATTCGCACACTCGAAAGTAATCGTTACTTTTCGATGAAAGACCGCGTCAATGTCGCTGCCATGATCATGATAACGTTACAGAGTAAAATGGAGTATTGTACGGATATCCTGAAGACATTGCTGGCAGAGCTGATCGAAAAATGCATCGAAGGTAAAAGCCATCCGAAGCTTTTACTTCGAAGAACCGAAAGCGTCGCTGAGAAGATGCTCTCAGCCTGGTTCACCTTTTTGCTGTATAAGTTCCTTAGAGAATGTGCCGGAGAACCGTTGTACATGCTGTTCAGAGCCATCAAACAGCAGGTCAACAAAGGTCCGGTCGACGCGATCACCTCGGAAGCTCGATACTCGCTCAGCGAAGAGAAATTGATCCGACAATCGATCGATTACAGAGCCATGACCGTGTATGTCAGCATCTCTCAGCAGACAGCCTTCGTCACAGGGCTGGATCCGAACACCGAAAACGTTCCAGTCAAGGTGCTCGACTGCGATACCATCTCTCAGGTGAAAGAGAAAGCCCTCGATACCATCTATCGCGCTACCAGCTACAGCCAACGTCCCAGGCCTTCGGAGTTGGATGTGGAATGGCGAACCGGTATGTCCGGCAGACTGATATTATACGACGACGATTCCACTTCGAAAATTGAAGGCGAATGGAAGAAGAAGAACACCCTGAACCATTACCGGGTGCCCGATGGCGGCCTGCTGAATCTCGTCTCGGTCAAGCAATCGTCCAATTACAATTTATCCATCTTGTCGGCCGATAAAATGGAGAAACTGCATAAATACGAGACTCTGAACTTGGCCAAATACAACACGGCCAGTCCTCCTTATGCCAGGACCACGTCGCCGCTCACCCAAGACAACGACGGCGGCTACAAAGCGTGGCATTTGGTCAAACATCACGATTCCAACGATAACCATAAGGAAGGAGACAGGAGTAACAAAATGGTCTCGGAGATTTACCTGACTCGGCTGCTGGCCACCAAAGGAACGTTGCAGAAGTTCGTCGATGACCTGTTCGAGACCATATTCAGCACAGCCCATCGTGGCAGCGCTCTTCCCCTCGCCATCAAGTACATGTTCGATTTCCTGGACGACCAAGCCCTCCAGCACGGTATCACCGATCCGGAAGTCGTGCATACGTGGAAAAGCAACAGCCTACCGTTGCGATTCTGGGTGAATCTGATCAAAAACCCTAACTTCGTCTTCGATATACATAAATCCAATATAGTCGATTCGTGCTTGAGCGTGGTTGCTCAAACGTTCATGGATTCGTGTTCCACCTCAGATCACAGACTAGGCAAAGACTCGCCTAGCTCGAAACTGCTCTACGCCAAGGATATCCCTGTCTACAAAGAGTGGGTCGAAAGATACTACTCGGATATCAAAATCATGCCTGCCATCTCCGATCAAGACATGAACGCGATGCTGGCCGAAGAATCCAGACTGCATACCACCGAATTCAACACGAACTCGTCGCTTTACGAACTGTACATGTACGCTGTGAAATATAACGAACAACTGATGGTCACGCTGGAAGAAGACGAATTCTCCCAGAAGCAAAGGTTAGCGTATAAGTTAGAGCAAGTACACAATATCATGGTAGCCGATCCTAATCTTTGATATATGGCTACAAACGTTTACGATCAAGTATTGCTGAATTGCAACTTGACCGAATGCGGTAGTTCGCCGAATAGCGACGATGCCGAGATGTGAGAATGACCACACGATGACGACTGATTGATCGATCGATTATCGGTGTATTTCGCGACGACGTATTTTGTAGTCCATTTTTTTTTTCGTTTTTTGAGATTTTTATTTTATTTTTATTTCGATGCATTCGAGTTGCTGCGCTTCTTTTTTTTTTTAGGGGTGAAGCGGGGGTTATTCGGGGTGTTTGTGTGTGTTTCGGAAGGGATGGCAAGGGGGTTCCTATATCACGTAGTTAGCTAGATAAGAGGATTTTGATGTGTAGTAGTTTTGTTACTAATTTTTTTTTTTGTTAATTGTCGCTGAAGTTTTTTTTTTTATAAGGGTGTGTTTTTTCCTCAAATTCGTGTGATGGCTGTTTATTTTAGCGCGAGTGTGTGGCTTTTGAAAGGAATCGTCTTTGGTGTGTATTGGATTCGAATTGCGCTTGTATTCGATAACGAGATGATTTTTAAACGTGCGAAAAAAAAAAGCTAAAGCAGAAACAAAAGCGTTCCTTTTTATACGAGTAGGTTGCTTAGTTGTAAATTTTATCTCTCTTTATTGTTTTCGTTTTCGTTTTTTTTTCTCTTCTTCTTTTTCTTCTTATTTGTTTTGTACACATTCCAGAATTTACTATTTAGAATTTACGGTACCTATTTATTGATAGTTTTTAAATGCGAGTTACCTTTTTTTTTTCGAATCGGCGGCCAGTACTTGTTGCGATAAGGCTGTGATGGCGGTAGCGAAGCAATTGAGGGCGTGGATGGATTCGAATCTGTGGCTAGAAGTCGAGAGAAGCGATAAAAACGTGGGTGACTGGGATTGTGGTATTTGAACGGTGAAAAAAATACGAATTTTTATTATTTATTTATTTTAAACGAGACTGTGTTGCGGAGGTGTAATTTATATATTTTTTTTTAAATTAGTCATTTTGGGATAGAAATTATTTGATGTGAAAGTCGACGAAATGTAAGATTTTTTTCGATGAAAATAGTTTACATTTTTAACGATTTTTTTTATTCTGGTTGAAAATCTGGGAATACTCATTTGTAAATTTGTTTTTGTTTGGTTGTTCAAACGAAATGAAAATTTTGAGGTCGATGACGTCATTTGATATAATAAACTGCTGTAGATATTCGATGTATCTATCTTTCTACGTGATTAATTTCGTGGACTATTTTTTTATACTTCAAGATTTTCTTGATTGATTTTCCCCCGTATTTTTCGACCATACGAATGTTCAAAAAATTGAGAGAAATTTCATGTTTTGAAAATTTTCGTGTAAATTGGAACTTTTGTCTCAAAACTAGTGTTGAAAAATTGTCATTTCGAATTTTTTTTGAACGTATTAAAATTATTAAGAGTAAAATTATTTAGTTAGATTCTTCTTCTATAACAATTTCTCCCATATTTTGATGAAAAATCAATACAACGTTGAATAATGATTGAAATCACGAAGGCATTTTGATTTGGAGTCTATTAAGAAATTTCAATAAATTTTGAATAATAATTTGATAAAAAGTGGAAAAATGTTCGAATGTCTCACATTCTGATGTTTAAATAAAGCTAGGTAATGCCTTCCAAGGGTCAGGGGGCTCCTTGCCCCAGTGCAAATTTACATTTTTGATTGAATAAATTTGCTTCAAGTCGAAAATTATTTTGATAAAAATATCGTCCTAACAAATCACGCAGGAAGTATCAAAATCTGGCATTTTGATCGAAAACTCATTCAGAAATTTCAATAAATTTTATTGAAAATTGGCAAGTAACGTCTTCCAAAAGCTCGAGGATACCCCCCCCCCCCCCCCCCCCCATTACATTTTTGATTGAAAAATTGACTTTGAAGAAGTAAAAAATTGAAGAATTATAATTTTTTTCAAAAAATTGAATATTTGATTATGAAAAATTGAGAGAAAATTGTATTTCTAGTTGGAAAATTGAAAAGATTGTCATCTCGGTCAGAAATATTTAATTTTTTGCTCTCTGAATGGTGCCAACTTTCATTCTTTCCTGTTTCTCCACCGCCGAATTTTTTTCTGCGAAATTTTTTTTACTGAAATTATAAATTAATTCTAGATTCAAAAAAATGGCCAAATTGGAAATTAATTTTATCAAGTGGCAGGTATTTCCACTAATTTTCTCACGAATTTTTGCCCATTGCAATTTTATCGCTCGAGCAATAAAATTTCAATGCGCAAAAATTCTCGAGAAAATTGGTGAAAATACCTGCCGCTTGATAAAATTAATTTTCAACTGGATTACGTTTTTGGACCCAGGATGAATAATTTAACCAAAAAAAATCTTAAAAGAAAGATTTTTAGGAAAACAATTTTGAGAAAAAAAAATTAAGCACCAAAAAAAAAGAAAAAAAATTCATCACTATTTTTAATAAATTCAATTTGCCGAGTATTTGCAATCAAGGAAAGATTGAATTTATGAAAAATAGTGAAGAATTTTTTTTCTTTTTTTTTTTGGTGCTTAATTTTTTTCCCTCAAAATTGTTTTCCTAAAAATCTTTCTTTCAAGATTTTTTTTGGTTAAATTATTCATCCTAGGTCCAAAAACTTAATCCAGTTGAAAATTAATTTTATTAAGTGGCAGGTATTTCCACCTATTTTTTCACCAATTTTCACGTATTGAAATTTTATCATTCATTTTCGGTTTCACTTTTTACTTTCTTTGATTGAAAATACTCAAATTATGTATAAAAGTGACAACTTCGTGTGATTTTCAATAAAATTGATTACTTTTTGTAAAATTTGGAAACAACTCAAATTAAGTAGTTTGTGATCATTGAAATTCAATTTATAAAAAAATATTAATGAATTTTTCTCTTTTTTTTTGTAATTAAGTATCATTTTATTAAAAATGAAGAATTTTTGTTGAGGATAAATTTCTATTGATTTATTCATTGAAAATCACAAATTTTATCAGTAAATTAAAAATCGTCATTTTTATTAATTTTGTATTTAAAGTTAGGGTTACATATATTTCCTACCTCAAAACTAACAACTGCCAATAAGATTTTTTTTTTTTTTTTTTTTTTTGATTTAACGTATTTAAATAAGTTCAAAATATGAACAATGCTTTGCTTCGTTTCGAAAAAAGGATAAAATATTTTTGCATATTTTTTTGAACTTGTGGAATTAATTGTTTCAAAAAATTAAAAAATCAATACAACTCGTTTTAAGTTTTGAAAATTATTTTTATCGTATTTTTTCGCCTCGTTTCAAATATTTATGATTTCGAGATATTTTTCGTGTTTTTTTTTTTTTTTTTTTTTTTTTTTTTTTTTTTTTGCGAGAGAGCGAGAATAGAGAGGAAATGGCTTGGAATACCTAACTCGACTCCATGTATCAAGCGAGGAGGAGAATAAAAAAAGTTTTGATTTACGCTGCAAATGGAATGAGAGAAGACGCTCAACTCCAACATACGATCTCATTTATAATACTTTGAACGCAGCTCGGATGCATCTTTAGTATCTGTGATCGTCTCTATGTATAATAAATACCTATTTAGATACCTACCTCGTATATAAAAGACATCTAAATCATAATACATATTATTAATTTCTCTCACTTACGTATTTAGGTAGTCTACTCTCTGTTTGTTATGGTAATTTGATGAAATTCGGAGAAGATGCTAAAGGAAAAGAAAAAAAAACAACAACAGCAAAAACGAAACAGTCGTTCGATGTGCTTATTACGAAATTAGATTCAATTTACGTCGCGTTTGGAAGAAAAAAAAAAGATAAAAATAAAATAATAAAGGAAGAAAATTAAACGAAGAAAAATAGGGAAAAGCGAAAACGAAATTATATCTTATTTGTTAGTCTCTCGATTCGTCATTCTTAGTTATTATTTTCTTCGCAGTATTAAATAAGAGATTTAATTTAAAACGGGCAAAAAATCGCTGGCTCGGTCGAGACGAAAAAAATATAAAAATAAGGAAATTAAATTACGATATAGACGAGTTTTCGCTATAAAAACCGTTGTACGTAGGTACAAATATATTGAGAAAAAAATTACACGATTGTTAGGTAATTTTACACGCCGACTCGACGACTGTTTCGTATCGTAGGTATTTATGGATCGATCTGAATTGACGAAAATTCGCCATTTTAGATCGCCTATTAATCGCAAGGCCATTGCCGGCCAATTAGCCCGCAAGGTTCAACCCTCTCGATGAAGATCTCGATCTCAGCAAGTACTGGAATATGTATGGTTTAGTAGTTGGTTGTTTTTTTCTTTTAATTATTTTGGTTTGTTTTAGTTTGACGACTTTCCTCCTTCTCCTTTTCGATATCGATGTCGATTTGGCAATAATTCTAATAGGTATTTATTATACGTTCTAAAAAATTAGCTATACAGCTCAAGGGTGCGAAATGGAAATCGGAATAGCGAAGAATATTTGTGTACTTGCTCTTTACATACTATTCGTTGGCCTTTGTAAGTAGACCAATAACGTATTTCGGAAGTCGAAAATGTCATAATCAAAGGGAAAGAATAAGCGAGCGTTTATTTGTACTGTAATTTGTCTGATCCTAGTCATAAATACGAAGATACAATATTTAACGTGTACCTTAGCCTATGTAATATGTAAATAAGGTGCGATATTATTTTATAGGACGTTTTATTTTTTTTTTTCATTTATTTATTGATTTTTTTTTACTGAGTAATTCCGGCTTGTTTTTTATATTTCGTTATATTTTTAAAAAGAAATTCCGTTGCTCGGTATATCTGTGCATTTTTTTTTTTAATGTGTGGCATTATATAGAGAAAATATTTATTAATATACGTTTAAAAAAATTTATGCTGCCGAAAATTCCCCCTTAGTGGTTTCGTTTTTACTGTAAACATTCCAGAAAATTTACCAAAAAAAAAAAGATTTTAATGAACTAAAATTTAATCTACCTATTTTTAATTTTTAGCGAATTATTTTTTATTATGATTTTCCGATCGATATTTTTATTTATCACGATTTTCTCAGCCAATGTTAATTTTTTTTCGTTTTAATATGGTGATTTAAACTGTGTGATATCGAAACACATTATTGTATTTTAATGTGATAACTCTGTATACTTTTAATTAAAAAAAAAAAAAATTTCGCCTAAAAAGAAATAATATTACGTATCAGAACTCCCCGAATGATGTTTTTACCACGTTTATTGTCTCTTATTCTATTAAAATATTTTAATAATAGTCGATAAAAGAAACGAATTTGAAATATGAATAGAAACAATCATTATTCCTAGATTTCGTTTTAGCTTTATATACCCTACCTACGTTTTATTTATCTCTTTTTTTTTATGATTTCTTCTTTTAATTATAATTTTTTTTCCTTTGTCGTATGTGTATCTGTTTTTTTGTTGATTTTTTTTTTCGTTTCGTTCCTGTCTTTATTTTTATTATAATGTATTTTTTTCCCTCTCCTCTCTCTCTCTATATATATATCTTCTTATTTGTATATGTTTGTTATTTTGAAGATTTTTTTTTGTACAGTTTGTATTATTTATATATGAGTGCAATATAAACGAAATATTTATAATCGCTTTTGTATGTAATTTTCGTTTTTGTCGTTTTTGTTTCGTATATTTTTTTTCTTTTTTTTTTTTGAGAATATTTCCAAGTTTTGGATTTTTTTTTATACGCGATGGTTTGGTAGTAACGCGATGCGGTGGCGATGTTTCTTGAATTTGTGTTTAATGGAATGAGAAACAGCTGGGGATTGGGAAGGAGAAAATTTGGAGAATTTTTGCGCTAATTCGAGTAATTGTGATGTTTTTTTTTCGATTTAATTTGTTAAAATGATTTGTATTGAAAAGGATTTTTAGAATTTAATTGAATAATTTAATATTTAAAATTTTCTCGGTGTTTAATGTGAATTGAAGATTTTATTTATTTATTTTTTTTGTAGATGTTGAATGATCTTTCTCAAGTTGAATGATTTTTGGCAGGTTATTTTTATAGGTATTTTTTTGAATGAAATTTTGAAGAAAACAAAATTGAAGTATTTGGGAATCTTGAATTTTTTCTATTTCCTATTGTTTCAATTTGGAAAGAAATTGAGTATTTTTTATTATTTTATTTAATGAAACACTCGTTTAATTTTTTTAATTTCAATTTAAAAACTTGTCATCGAAAAAATGCTAATCTTCAAATATCTAAAATTTTTACATTGGATGCATCTATTTTTTTGATTTCAAAATGAAATGGGTACGATATTCCCAGAATTTAAAAAAAGTATGAAAAAAATTGTCAATATTTTGAAAGCTGAAAATGGGTTTTTTGAAATGTAATTTTAATTTTTGATTCACATTTTAGAATGAAAAAAAAATTGTCTCTATTTTCAACCATTAGAAAGTTCAAAGTTACAAAAAAATATATTTGTGCCAAATTTTTTGAAAAATTTGCCAAATTTCTGATTTAAAAAAATTTTAATTGAAAAATTAATTTTTTTGAATTTTTTTAAAGGGCTATTTAGATTAAAAGGAACAAATAAAAATTGTTTTAAAAAAAAAGTTATGCTATTTGACAAATTCAACATTTTTTTTTGAATAATTTAATTAAATATTTAGCCAACTTGATGCAATTTTTTGTGAAAAAAAAACAATTCTCATTAATTTTCTGATAAAATTGTAGAAATTTTTGAAAAAAAAAATGATTTAAAGATTTTTCCTGTACAATAAGTTTTCGCCGTTTTTTTTCTAATATCTTATCCCCTCCCTCCTCCCCCCCCCCCGTTTACACAAAAATGACGAATTTCAGCTATTCGAGGTAAACATTTATTAAAATACAATTATGATTTCAAAAAATTTGAGTTTTTTTTCTTGATTCAATGAAATACTCATTTTATTTGTTTAATTTCAATTTAAAAATATGCCACCAAAATAATTTGAATGTTCAAATTTCTGAAATTTTGTATTAAAATGCTCTTTTCTTCTTTCTCTCAAAATGAGGTTTAAAATTTCCAGAGTTTAAAAAATTTTGAATAAAATTGTCAATATTTCAAAAGCTTTAGAGACTGTTGATTAATTTATGAAATTTTTTAAATTGAATTTTGGTTTTTGATTCTCGTCGCAGAACGAAAAAAAATTGTTTCTCCTTTTTTCAACCATTTATCAGACTTGAAAAAAATGTATTAAATTTTTTGAAAAATTTGCCAAATATCTAATTTAAAATAATTAAAATTTAGATTTTTTTCAAATGGCCAATTGGCCACCTAAATTTTGAAAAATGGATCTGTTGATAAATAAACATGTGAATATATTAAATTTTGGTGGAGTAAAATTTTATGATTATTATCGAAAAAATAGTGTAGGTAACTTTATGCAATTTTTTGCAAAAAAAAATGATTCTCATAAATTTTTTGGCAAAGTTTTAGGGAATTTTGAAAAAAAAAATGATTAAAATTTTTTTCTGCAGTTAGGGTACAATGTTTATGTCCTTGGCAATTTTTTTTTCTAGTTATCTTGTTCGTTCTTTTTCTCCCCCTCCGCCCTCCCTCCACATTTCCACAAAACCGACTGATTTTAGATATTTGGGGCGAGCATTTATTAAAATATGATTACAAAATTTTGATTTAGTTGCTCGTGACGAGTTACAAAATGAAAAACTTGTCAGAGTTAAATTGTTATAATTAATTTTCTCAATTCTTCGTTCAATTTTTTCATTTGTGCCATTTTTCGGTTCAGATTATCACATTGATATTTGAAATTTTGAGATTATTTTTGGCCAAATAATCAAAACCAAATTGACTTTTCATGCATATATAATCCAAAATTTACACTTTTGACTACCCGATGGCAATTTTTTCGATTAAGCAAAAAAATGTTTGAGAAAGAACGAAAGATTCCAAAAAAAGAGAGTAAAAAAATGGTGGTGTAGCTTTTTAGTAAACATCTCCGAACGAAACGTTCATTTTTTTTTCTTTTTTCTCGTATTTACGAAAAGACGACATTATTTTTGATAAAATCTCGCTCACGAATGTCGTCATCTCGGTTTACAGAAAACCAAAAAGGATTCGTAAGGGTGGTGGGAGGGGCCAGGGGAATCTGCGAGTTGAAATTAAAATGGCGAAATTATTCGACGAATTTGAAACTCGAGCATACCGATGGTAAAGTTGATAATTCGTTATAAGATTTCTCTTCTGAGTTGTATTTCTTTTGAAAACCGGTAATGAAGTTTTAACTAGTAATTAATAAGTATAAAAGAGTCGAAGATTTCGAGTCGAGCAAGCTTTCCACGTAGATATTTTTTAACTGAAAAAAAAGCTGAGGGTAAAAAATGAGAAAAATAAAAATACGAATTATTTAGCGTGATGTACAAAAGATGAAAAGAAAATTTCGCCAGCTTATAGGGAAATAATACGAAGATAATTTGAAATTTAAAACGTAGCGAAGCTGTTTCGTCAAAGAAGTGTGAAATTTCGCCTTTCTCGGTTTAGTATACGAAAATACGACGAGGTAATTTGATTGGGAATTTAAATAAACATCGTTTCGTCGGCTTATTTCGAGTAAAAATTGTAGCTTTTTAAGAAACGTCGTCGCTCGTCGCTCCAAAAAAAAAAAAAAAATACCGAAAAGAGGTTTCCATAAGCGAGACGCGTTCTATTTAGTCGAATTTATTATGTAAATACTACCTAGCGTTCGAGGAAAAATAAAATTTATTTTTTTTATTATTTTTGTACGAAATTTTGGTCTTATTTGTACGCGCGTTGATTTTATATACATATTTGTACTCGTATTTTTGATTTACCTTAACATTTTTATATGTATTTTTTTTTGTACGTGAAATGCATTTAACAAGTAACTTTTTAATTATGTGTGAGTGCGTATCAGTGTGTATTTTTATTCGATGTTAATTTATAAAATTAACCAATTTTTTTTTCTCTCCAAATGCAAAGGATGATTAACAAGCGTTGTTTCGAGTTTTGTGGGATTTCGAATTATTTTTTTTTTCTCGCCTAGTTAGATAAATTATTATACGTGTGGATTACCTACGATTTATGTTACGATCGAAGAGATGTTGATTTATTATTTTTTATAGGAAGATTATTCCTTTTTAAAAGATTTTTATTATTGTTTGTTATAAAGCAAGATGTTAATCGTTCTTTTTAATTATACCTTTAAATGTTTATATTCAGAAAATGTCATATCTGTACTTAATTTTTATGTGTGTACGATTTGTATTCGATGTTGAATCATTGTGAAATAAAAAAATTTTCAAAGTGAATGGGTTTGGTTATTTTTAACAATTGTTGGTAAGAAAAATTATTGAAACTTCAAAAATGATACAGAATTCGGAATCAGCGACCTCGAATTAGTAAATGACAAACATTTTGGAAAATCGTAAAAAATCGAAAATAAACATGAACCTTGCTCTAGGGGTATTCGACTACGGAGAGTTCATCGTTGCCTAAAATATACCAAGTTTCTGTTTACATATTTATTCATTTATTTATCGAACCTTTTTGAATTTAATTAGGCGATTAATTACAAAAAAATTACAGTTTTGGGTCATAAATGGCTATTTTGACGTCAACTATTAATTCGATCGTAAAAATAATAGCGCCAATGGATTCCTCGCATCAAAAAACCATGATTTTGACACTTTGTACGATCATTTTGAGTGAAAAAACTAAATGATTAATTAAAAAGAATGAAATTAGCGTAAAATTGTGCAATAAATGGCTGTTTCTGCGTTAATTATTAATTAAATCGTGAAAATAATGACGCCAATGGATTGCTCGCATCAAAAAACCGTGGATTCGACACTTCATACGGTCATTTTGAGTAAAATAACAATTAAATTTAAAAAATTGAAAAAATGTTTTAAAAACGCCTTGTAGGGTATGCAGCCAAACTTACATCGCTGCAGGAGTTGCATAACCACAGTTTGAAAAATTGCCCTAAAACTCAAGTCCTTATGTGACCTTCCATGAAAAAAGGGACCTTAGTGTCACAAA
>FIZU01063752.1:0-19656 GCA_900064475.1 Pseudococcus longispinus
AAAAAAATACCAAAAAATTCAACAAAAATTGAAAAATCAACTGAAAAAACAGAGAATTAGTTTATTGTTAAATTTGTTATTAATTATTATATCAATTTTTATTTTTTTTAATGAAACAAACGTTTTTCGCAGCGCCCTCTGGTTGTAGTTGCATCTCCAATTGGAAGTCAACGTGACGTCATACTTGATTTATTCATTCGCCCAAAGCCAAAAAACTATTTTTGCCGAACCTGGCACATTGTAAAATTGAAAACATCACATTGAAGAATCAGTTGTTGGAACTAAAAAATCGTATGATTTTTGGTATCGATGTTGTAAAGTCCGGAGTGTGGTGAAGTTAGTTTTAATTATACTAAAATGATTTTTCGTTAAATTATTTCCTCGTTTAGTTTTCATAATTTTTTTCCTGTAAAAATCTCATATAACAACATGTCCATCATCAAGAAAAAACTTCTAAATCACCGCCAGTTGAAAATGCTGGGCGACCATAAGTATTATGCCGTAGATAGCAGTCTCCTGGATCCGTATCTTCAGCCGTACTGGAATTTCGTTGTTAAATTAATACCAATGTGGATAGCTCCTAATTTAATTACACTAGCCGGTTTAATTGTTAATATCGTGACGACGTTGTTTGTAATGTGGTATAGTCCAGATTGCTTATCAGAGGTAAACACCATGCTTCGATCTTTTTATCCGATATCTCATCTAGATTCTATTAGATACGTGCTTTGGCTTCAATTTACCTACTAGAACGACATTTTTTCGATGTAAAATCCATCAATAGTGGTCAAACGTCGAACGAGTTCTTATCAGTTTACTCAAACTTGAGTGTTACTTGAGTCCGTACTTCGTTCAAGTATTCCTCGCTTATATTCGTATATTTTTTGAGTTTGGGTATTATTTTTTCATCTTTTTGATCCACCGAACTAATATTTGCTATCGCTGATTACCTTATTTCTCACTTATCTAACTCTTCTACTTCATTCTATATAGTAATTCAAATTTGGAATATTTTCAGGTACCGTCTTGGTCACATATATTTTGCGCTTTAGGTTTGTTTATTTACCAGACACTCGACGCTATTGACGGCAAACAAGCTCGCAGAACTGGAACATCGTCTCCACTCGGAGAGTTATTCGATCATGGCTGTGATTCATTATCTTCAAGTGAGTGTAATTTTACAACCGGCTAATTTCATCGGCCGAGAAAAAAATGCTAAAGCTTTCTTCAACATTGGTTGTTGTATTAAGGACGATTTCGTAATTATGCTAATAAAATTGATTTGTTGCAGTTTTCGTCGTAATGTCTGTGTGCATAACGTTGAAGTTGGGAGACTATCCTAGATTTATGTTCTTTTTTTATTTCTGCGGAATAACCGCGTTTTACTGCTCGCACTGGCAAACGTATGTATCTGGTAAGTTTGCGTATCTGTCACAGAAGGTATCTTTATTATTAATACAATTCTCAATTCAAGGTCGTCGCTTTTAGTTTTGAGTATGTTTTAATAATTTTGTTGTCTCGTTGCACCGCATAAGTCACTACCATAATTAGTGGAATACCAACCTTGAATCTGTTTTTACTTTCATCACTATCCCAGCGATCGTCGAGTTCGAATTCGGGTTAAATATAAGTCAACGATGACATTGGCTGTGACTTTGTTTTAGGCAAACGTTTCACCTAAATTTTACCCATTTTATAGCGACCACATTTTGGCAAATATTCGACAAAAATAGAGCGAAATTTGGCAGCTTCGGTGGTCGTTCCGGTATAATTGGTTAAGGTCAATGATCTCTGCAATTCTTATCTTGTATGGTCCAGTGATACGATTTTTTCTCCCGCGAAATACGCTCATTAAGCGAATTATTCATTGACGAGTCGTTCGAGAACGTGTTCTGTAGAAAGTTACGCAATTAAAAGAATTTACAAATAGAAAATTTATTCCGATGTAGAAATATTTTCGAGATAATGAAATCTTTCATGCGTTCGTAAACGTTATCAGTGTTGCCAGTTTAGTAAATCGTATGTTTTCGTATTTTTCTCAGGTACATTTAGATTTGGCAAAGTTGACGTTACAGAAGCTCAAGTCACCATAATATTTGCCCATATTCTGACTTCGATTTGCGGCGAAAATTTGTGGAATAGAAAAGTAAATTTTGCTGCGATTCGAATTTTTAAAGTATTCCCGAGATATATCGATGTATTTTGTTCGCAGATATTTGATCTAGTAGAACTACGTTTCTTCGTTTGTTTTGGAGCAATGCTCGGATGCTTCGTGATGATGTACAACGTTTTCGGCATCATACTTTCAGGCGGTAGTGGTAAAAATGGATCCACAGTCGCGGTAAATTCCTCATTCCTCGTGTTCAATCACGACGACAGTTTAAAAAACTTGAATTAACGCGCGCTTTATTTACAGGGTACTAGCGTCTTATCGCCAGGAATACCTTTAGTCAGCGTTATTATCGCAGGATACGTAATATCGCAAAAAAGTGTTACGATGATGTATGAAAATCATCCAGTACTGTTCATCGTCACATTTGGCGTAATTGCCGCAAAAGTTACTAATAAATTAGTGGTACGTATGCGCTCTCTCTTTATTCGCTAACGAACGTGCGCACTGGTTTGATTGACGCCGCTCGCCGCAAATTGTTATTTATTACGGTTTTTTACGATGAACAACGTTTATGTGTGCGTAATGAAGAAGCTCGACTGCTTTAGGTATACGCGTAATAGTTTAGACGAGAAAATACGAGGAGAAAGGGAAAGATTTGATCTTGAAAGTAGAATTATTTTATTACCAGCGTTTAAAAATTATATAATACGAAGAAAGGCGCGATGGAGGAATTTTTTCAAGATTATGAGTGTAAAAGTTCTAGAAATTATTGATCTAGTGAATTTGATTACTGATGATATTGAATAGGTGTCAAAGTTGTACTTGACCGTATGATCTTTTAAACTTGTTAAAACTGGCGTATCGAGTCCAAACGTAATTTCGTTATTAGATGATAACGACGTGTTGACTGACCAAATAATAATTATCTTTTCATTTTTATAAATATAGGTAGCACACATGACGAGAAGTGAGATGGAATTGTTTGATTCTAGCATGCTGGGAGCAATAGCGTTATTTTTAAATCAGTATTTTAATTGTGTAGTATCAGAATACATCGTTCTTTGGTTCGCCTTAGTAAGTACTTATATCATATTTTCAAAGTACAATCGTGATTATTACTTAATACAGTAAAAAGAGAGAAACATTAACGCACGCATACGTTACTGTATCATTGTGCCACATTTCTGTTGTTATCTTTTCTTTGCTCGGGTCTCCGTCTCGTGTTAATTTGTAACGGAAGTAAAATACCCGCATTATATCATTTAATATACAGTACTTGATAGTTGATAATGCACTCTAGAATACACCTATTATACATATGTATTCATTTTTCCAACGATGAAAGAAGAAAGATGAATTATTTACAATGTAAATCAAAATCTCACTTCACGTATTTCGTACAAAATGTACATGTTTTATCGACTTACGAAAGTTGAACTTGACTCAATCTCTTTCTATTTTACAGGTCTGGGCTCTGTACGATCTATTATGTTACTGTTGTCGAGTATGCGTTGAAATATGCCAATTTTTGCACATCAGATTGTTCAGTATTTCCAACTCGATCAAAACGCAGAACCAATCATCATCGGCCAACTTGATACAATTTTCAAATTCAATTAATATTAGTCAAAATGACTCTAAAGTACAATCGAACGGTCAAAAATTCCGCAGAAAAAAATTATGATGTACATAACCGAGATATGTTTGTTTTCGTTCAATTGTTTTTAACTTAATTTTTCTTGTGTTTGGTTTCGTTTCCATCAAAAGTGTATATAATATGGAAGATGCATCCGAATTGACTAGTTACTTTTCTAGTTCCTGTGTGTGTTTAGTTGCAGATTATTTCGTTTTGATTTTTTTTTAATCAAGTTCCATTGTTCAAAGTGTGTGTGATCGCAACGATACTCGCAATGTTTTGTACTAATCCTTTGAATTTTGGACGAAAAATGATTTATAACTTTTATTATGTTAACGCATGCAGTTTTAAGCGATTTAGACGTCGAAATGCGAAGTTTTAATTTTAAGGTGATTTGAAGTTTCCTTTATGCTGGTTTTTCCTTCTTTTTTTTTTTTTTAAATTACGCTAAGGTGTTAGTTTTTTCCTATTTATTGCGGCGGATTTTAATTGTTTCGGTAAAAGTATGTGACTTGTGAGAAACTTGATGGCTTTTGTAACGATTGAACGGAATCGTTGAACGTTGTGATAAATTTATTCGAATAGTCTTTTATTTTATAGGCGTTTTTGTTTTTTTAAAATTATTTTATCGTATGGTATCCATCTTGCCGTATATTTTAGTCGTTTATTATTTATTCAGTATTATTAGCCCATTGGTAATCACATATTGTGTCGTCCATGTTTAATGTACAAACAATTTCAACCTGTTGGATTTTTTTACGAATCCAGATGTTATCGTGGTTTTAAGTAATACCTACTACATAATGGATTAGATAGTAAAATGTTGAACTAAATACTATCTTTATTGTTATCAGTAACAATTATTCTTTATCATATGCACAATTTGCCGTCAAGTTTCAACATTATTATTTTAATTGAATCGTATACTTATGCAATTTTAATTCACGTGTCAAGTGAAATTTGTGTTTTGATCAGAATTCTGACATTTGCATTCGAAAAAGAAGGGCGTTATCGAGTTGCGAAGTGATAATACCCGGCGTAAGTATAAAGATAACAAACGTCTGTTCTTTTATCAATCATTTGTAATAAAATTGTGCGATGACTGATGACCCTTCTATTGAATAATCCTTGGACTTCGTTATGTAGTATAATCGATTTACAGTTATGTACTTATACTTACCCGCGTTGATGAACGATGCAGTGCTTCGGAAAGCCGTTTAAACGTAGGATTAGCTTCCTGTATGTATTAGTAAGCCCAAGTCTAATTCGACATTTTGAAACATACACATATTGTATACATCTACTCGTATATACGAACAAAACATGTATAAACTGTAATACTTCTCAAAAAAATCTTTATTTCATTGTAAATAGGTAATGTCTATGATCTTAAGTCAACCTGACACACGATTGAAGTACGAGAAAAGAAACTAAGAAAAAAAACATGGTGTTATATTTTTTTTTTTTTACTAAAGTACTACAGAAGATATTCGTCGATTCTGTGTTGTAAAGTGTACAAATTGATTTAAAATTGTCATTGTTATTTATTTTATTGACCATTTTAATATTAGAATGCGTTAGTCATCAGTAAAAATATAATTTGTTATATACTAGGTAGCCCAGCTTTTACCGATAAGCTTGATTAGCTTTTATGTTACGTTGTTAATGTGTATTTTTTTCGTTGTTTAGATCATTTGAGGAAAAAAAACGAAATATAAATCGGTTAATAATTTGAAAGTGTACGATAAATGCAATTTTCTTTTTCAGTCTTTAAAAAGTACGATTTTCGCTAATGAGAAAAGAAAGCTACTAATAAGGGTGTTATTAGAAAAGAATACCAAGAAAGTCTTAGCCAATTGGAATTACTTGTTTCTTGGTTAATAAATTCGTCTATAGTTTCAGCCACAAAAGAGATTTTGTTACCGTTCTCGGTCTGATCATTAATTTTACCGATTGTTTCGTATAAATCTTCGAGTGGTACGACATGTGAATTGTTTAAAGTTAATACCGTATAGTTTTCAAAAATTTGTCTTTCTTTAATAATTCGTTCGGGGTTTTCTGTAAACAAAATTTATTTCGGTATTTAACAAAAGCAAAACTTATAATTAATTTGATGTAGTCGGTAAGTATAGGTTAGATTTCCACCATGGAAATAGCTTATGCTATCAACGAAGATGTTATCGACGCTATACTAGGCTGTCGATTTCCATGAGATCAAACACGTCCAGCCATAAATGTCGTATTTTCACATTCAGACTATTTCTTTGATACCTTTATTTAACGTGTCTTCTTTGTAATCCACTTTTAAGTATGTCGTTAGCGTTACTTCGAAAACTTTTTTCGGATCGTATGGAATTCCGCTTATTTCACGCTTCCGTCTTCCGTAGCCAAGTTGACCGTTACTGCATTCGATCTAAACAATTTTCAAAGGTGGTTATTGGAGAGTCGAGAGATGAACTTTCATCGTAATTATATATTAAATTAAATTTTCATTTTAAAAAAATTGTCCAATATCAACTGTTATGGGGGTATGCGGGTCAGTCATTTTCTTCCTTAACGAAAAATGCAAATTTTCACGCTTTGGAAGGATTTTAGTGGTTTTTAATACATTTTCGATCACCAAATCGTCAAAAAACAATTTATTTTCATATGAGAAGTTCCAAAAGTGAATAATAATTTAAATATTTACGAAAATTAATTTTTTCCATCTGGATCATCTGGATGAAACAAAATCAATAAACGTAAATATTTAAATAATTATCCACTTTAGGAACTTCTTATGTGAAAATTAATTGTTGTTTGACGATTTTGTGATTAAAAATGCATTAAAACCCACCAAAATCCCTTCAAAACGTGAAAATTTTCATTTTTTATAAAGGAAGAAAATGGCTGACTAATAGCATAATTCTGTTATCACAAAACAAAATTTGACATTAGATGTTCTGGCAACATTGTTTTTTTTTTTAGGGGAACTCGGGGCAGACCTGGGGGAAAGAAAACAAAGCATTTGATTGGTGGAAATGCGACCACGTGTCCGTTAAATGAAAATTTGAAAAAATTGGCTTTTCTTTCTTCATTTGAGGTGTTTTTGCGTAATGGCGTCAAGAGAATTTTTGTGAAAGAACGTAATTTTGATTTATTTCGTGTTTTTCATATTGGTGTTATATTGTTGCACTTATTATTCGTTACAATTACGTATATTTTTCTACGTAAGATCATGGTACGTACGATATACTTCGATTAGAAACTATGGTGAAGTAAAATTGTAAATAGAAATGGATGCAGTACGCAATAATGTAGCAGGCAGTTTTTCATACGAAATGATTCAGGCTTTCTTATAAAATGTCTACAGTGCTTCACACTAAAATCTTACCCCGGTGCATTTATCCAAGCATATGTTGACGGTGCCGGTGAACTGAACATAAGTCGTTTCTGGGAACTTGAAAGCTCTAAATTTGGCACTTAGATAATCTCCGTCGACGGTATTGAAATTCTCGAATAAATACGGATCAACCGAACATCTACAATGACACAGCGACGTAAGTGAAATGATTGATTGCGTAAGTTATTACACTTCGATTCTCGTTTTGGCGACAATTCTTACCCATTAAATATAATAGTCTCGTCTTGCTGTTTGGTATCAGAAACACGCATAAAGCTGACCAGTAATCCGTAAATTGGTGCACTTTCTTTATCCAGGTAAATTTCCATGGTCAACGGCGTACCCGGTTTTACGTTCAATTCACCGTTAACCAACGAATTTCCTTGTTTGACTCCTACCTTCAAGATTGGCTCCGGTGCATTTGTTTCGAGCGTGGTTGTTATTTCAATGTCTCTGAGAAATGATGCGAATTGATTTTCATTCGGATTACCTTTCTTATACGATGCAGGTTCGTAAGTAAATGACAATAAAGTACGTTAATTATGCGTTGCACGTCTTCGTGGAAGGAAAAAAAGTCGTACGGTATATGTTATAAAATCTTGGGTTCCGTCGTATTTAACTCATTAATAATGACCAACGTGTACCGTGTAATAACCGGTTTAATTTTACTGTGCCTTATTGAATATGATGGTTGACTCAGTGAAACGTTCATCTACATGAGATTACTTACTCTTGTTCTTTGAATCCTGCAGGAAGGACATTTCGACGAGTGATATTATGCTTTTTACTATTTAATAAACATTTTACTCCGATTACTTCTTTATTCTCCGAGTTATTCTTTTCTTCGATTATTATCTTATGGTAGAAACTTTGGATGCCCTGAAACCATAGCGTTATTGTATTACGCGGTTATATAGATTACAAATATTATCTACACCGCAAATTTCTACTCACAGTCGCTTGATTAGTGATGCGTGTGATTCCACACTGGTAAAAATTAATCAACGATAGATCGAATTTGACACCCGAATGTTCAATTGGTGTTGGATGACAACCAATACCTGTAATCACGAATAATACAAAAAGTTAGGAAAAAGCTGAAGTTGATTTCAATCATTCCAAGGGTAATTTCAAAGTACACTACCTGGGTAAAATTTAAGGTTATCTAGATACACATCGGAGTCGTAATTCGGTTTCTCCAATTCGATTAACATATTCTCGTCTGTACATGTTACTTTGTATTTAGCTGTAACAGAAATGTTCATTTATTTGATTTGATTTTACAGAATTATCGTTCCTGCGAATTCATATGACAGAAACCTTGGAAAATTGCACCGAACGCCTATATACGTAAGCGAACAAACATATTTTAATCGGTTTAAACTTCTCGGGATGCTCTCCGAGTAATGCATTTCCGTTTCGCGCTGCTGGAATTGTTTATTATAATTTTCATGTTGCTGTTGCCGTAATAGGAATTAATTTCGTGGGTAATTACGTACTACAACAAGTGATATGTAATGCAATCACGAAGCGTGCAATTTAGGCCACCGAAATATTCATCTCGTGGCAATGACATTGGTCTAACTCTAAACTATGATTTTTCCATAGATGCAGATAGCGAACGAGTACGAATATCTTGGCGATACAGTTTTAGAAGATATCGAAGTGCGTTCAGAAGACCAAATCACCCATTACATTTTAACCGCAACGAAATTTTTCGTATTGATACAAAATGGTAAGAAAAAAAGTGAAAGTGAATGAAATTGACAAAGGTAAAGTAACACGTTTCGTAACATATCGTGTAAAGTAATACAATAACGATGCCACGAAGGTCCTCGTGTACACTGTAGGAGGCTCATATTCGTACATACGAAATTATTCACCCTCTTGTTTGATCCTTTTGTTGTGATGATTATGTGGACGTTTTGCTTTTCTGGTGGTTATATGATATGAATGGGAGTTCTTTTTGATTCAAAGGATTTAATATTGGTTTGAGAGTCGGAGAATAAATACATGTTTCCGGTTTAAGGTACGAACATTTTGAAAAAGAAGAGGTTCAAGTCGAGACGTGAATTTTTATGTGAAAATGTGATGCGATTGAACTACTGTACGACTGAATTTAGTTTCACGTAAAAATGGTTTAAAGAGGATTTAGGTGAAGGTAAAACGATTTGTATTTAGCTAGTTGAATTTTAATTCAAATTTTAATCGGTCATTAATTTTTTACAAGTACTTTGAGGCTTTTTAACTTCAACTTATTCCAGAAAATTCCATGACTTTCGTACGATGATTTTAAAGCTATCAATAAAAGTAGAAAATTGGCTATCGAACAATTAAATTCTCGAAAAAAATTCCTAGAAAATATTTAAATTTTACTTCCATTCTCAACGAATAATTTGCCATAAAAATTTATGTGGTTATTAAAATCGGTGATTCATTTTGCAGATGTTGGAGAAAAAAAGATGCGATGACTCATTTGACATTCATGCGATAAGATAAGGAAATTCGGTTAATCTTGCAGATGATATAATCAAACGACAACTTATCACTGTACTTTATAAAAGGTTCAGAATTTTGTGACATACGTAATTTTAATCAATGAAGTGCATAAATACCGATTAGTGGGATGATTTCACATAATCGGAGAGACTTCGGGTTTTCGCATATTTCGCGGGTTGTATTTTGCCTACAAAGGGTATCAAGAAATGGAACTGTTTCACTGCTTTTGGTGGCCCAACACCGAAAACTATCGATATCGATTTTTTCTATTTCGATTTTAATCAATTTTTTTTATTTCTTTTCTTCGATTTTTTACATTGTCTGAAAAAACATTGAAAACTATCGAAAATATCGATTTTTTCGATTTCGATTTAAATCAGTTGAATGCAATATATAAAAAATGAAAATATACAATGAGAAAAACACCAACATGATTTAAATCTAAATCGAAAAAATCGATATTTTCGATAATTTTCGATGTTTTTTTAACCAAGGTAACTGTTTTATTGTTATTGGTGGCCCAACATCAAAAATTATCGATTTTTTTCGATTTCGATTTTAATCAATTTTTTGTTTTTTTCGATTTTTTACTGTCTGAAAAAACATCGAAAACTATCGATATTATCGATTTTTTTCGGTTCGGATTTTAATCAATTTTTCATGTTTCTTTTTTTCGACTTTTTACCTTGTCTGAAAAAACATCGAAAATATCGATTTTTTCGATTTTCGATTTCGATCAATTGAATGCAATAAAATATAAAATTAATGAAAAAATGAGTATGTCCAATGAGAAAACCACTAAAAAATGATTTAAATCAAAGTCGAAAAAATCGATATTTTCGATAATTTTCGATGTTTTTTCAAACATGGTAACTGTTTTACTTTTATTGGTGGGCCAACATCAAAAACTTTCGATACCATCCATTTTTTTTCAATTTTTCGATTTCGATATAAATCGATTTTTATGGCTTTTTCTTTATTTTTTTGTATTCGATATTTTTACTTTGTTTGAAAAAACATCAAAAATGATCAAAAATATAGATTTTTTTGATTTTGGTATGAATCAATTGATTGCTATAAAATATTTGTCAAGCCAAAGTATTGAAAAAACGAAGGTATCCAATAAGAAAGCCACTATAGCACGAGTTGAATCGAAAAAATTGATATTTTCGATACTTTTTGATTTTTTTTCAAACCGGGTGAAAAAAAATCGATTTAAATCGAAATGAAAAATTGATAGTATCGATAGTTTTCGATGTTGGGCCACCAATAGCAGTAAAACAGTTCCTCTTCGACTATATCGTCTTTTTTTATTCATTTAATTAAGAAAAAAATATGTCTGTGTCTCCAAATACCAACGAATTCGTTGATATTTGCAGACATCGCATTTTAATTGTAGAAATACCTTTGGAAGAGTTATAAATAATCGAAGGGGCCAACTTTTTTTCAATATTTTGAAGCTGTTTTAATGTAGATTAATATAAAACTTATCCGGAAGCTCTAACTCTTTGAAAACCCCAAAATAAAATCGGTTTGAAAAATATAACTGTCTCCAATTAAGTGAAACCACCCTACGTAGATCATAGGTTCTTCTTTTTCGGTTCGATAACCAGTTCTGTTCAAGATTGAAACATCGCATTAAACTGAAGTAGATGTAAAGAACGTTCATCTACAATAAAATAATTAATGTGTTCGTCCTACACAGGTGACTTGCAAATTAGAACCGAAAAATATGCAATTCTGCGAAGTGCTTCAGTCGAAGAATTTCCAGAAATTTAATGACTTTTCGAGCAATGTGACAAGAACGAACGACGAAACTGAAAGGTACTGAATGAGCAACGAGAAGAAACATTTTTTAGAATGAAGAGGAATCTCTTCGCTGTGTTTGAATAGCAGTGCATCTAGGATTATCCTTCATGAGAGGCTTGACATGATGAAGGTGTTAATCGAAATAATTGGTATCCGTCTGTTACACTCGGAGTTTACTTACGTAGGATTTCGACTTGTTTTTTATCATTTGTCGTGTACCATCGAAATAAATTTTTGGTACAGCCATTTTCGTAAATTTTAAATATATTTGTGGATTAAATTTTTCGATTAAGTGATAACTAGGCCAAAAATGTACTACGTAGGTTGGATTTTTCAATGGATAAAGTTAGCATTTCTAAATTCACTTTTTTTTAAAATGTAAATGAATGTTTTAACAACCATTTTCTTGAGAGCAAATCGAATTTATCGTATTCGAAAGCTAAGTAATTTGAATGTACGAAGGATTTTCCTTCCTTTCACGTACCAAATATTACCACTTGCTTTTAAATGATTCAATTGAATCATTAGTTGTAATTTTTCGTTGTTAAAAAACGATTCAGCTGAACAGTATGTTTCAAATTTTTGATTTTTCGTGGTATTAACTAAGAAGTAACGTCATACTGATTATACTACGTAATCTCGAACGAATTTAAGTACATATTACATGTAAAATGTTTTGCAGATGAGACAGATTTTCTAATTGCGATACCTAAGACAATTACGAGTCATCAAGAGTTCACCTTTTCAGTACCTAGCGGCATATTTATACGTTCGGCAAGGACAAGAGGATGGTAATGTCGCTGTGGTCGTTTATCTGATTATGAAAATGTAGGCACGCGAACGACTTAAAGACATAGACTCGCTATCGGATGCGAATCTTGGGAGACTACTGGAAGCCGAAGACATCAGTGTTAGTAGCGTAACAAGGAAAGGCGGCTCGTCAAAGATTAAGGATCTCGTCAACTGTGAATAAGTAAATAGTGCACGATATCACTCACTTTTTGCTTCCGTTTGACAAACAGTGGAGCAGATTAGGAGTATCAAGCATGGTAGGTATTCCAACGACGTCATTTTCTCGTGATGTCGATGTTTGGCGGCGATTTCGTAGCTTTTTTCAACGGCGATTGCTTTGTTTTTCGTAGATTACGGCGCGCACACGCGAAACACGTTATTCGTCGCGTAAAACGCGCATCATGTACGAAACTTACGCGGTATATTCAATCGCGCGGTTCGATCGCACCAACAATAGGCAAAGCGAAAAGAAGAATCGACCCTCAGGAAGTCTGGCTAACGTTACGAAGCGCACCAACCGCACGTCACGACGAATAATATCACCTACTCTGTTTTTTTAGCCTTTCAGGTACTTGCGCACACACAAACTAAAGTATATTTCAAGTGGTCGTCAGTATGGATATGTCGGTGGGACGTTTTGACGTGTGGGATCTCATGTACATGCTGAGTACCGAGTGGTTCCCAGTTTTACGGTTTTGTCGCCGGCGCAACGCCGCGCGGCCGCGGCGAGTTACCACCAACGCGCCGCGTCGTCGATACTCGACGTTCTGGTCGATGGCCTTAGAACGAAGGTGATCCGCTTCTGGCGCGTATAACACAATGTGTGTAGGCGGCAGCCCCGCGAAAATTTCTCAATTAGGAGACGCGAGCATGCTGATAACTATGTTTTGACTAGAATCTGCCTGCATGCGTACGAAAACTTGACCGATACGAGTATCAATTTGCATGTGTCGATGGCGGAGACGGCGACCGCGACTGAATAAATCATTTTCGACGAATCATTAATCACCGAAATTATCTAGTATGATGAGGTTGACTCGTTCGACGAATAAAATCGCTATTTTTTTTTGCACATTTGACTCAAAATTGTTAACGACGTTCGAATTTAATTCCGCTCGAACGGTTTCGACTGCAGTTTTGTTCGCTTACCCGGTACCTGCAGTACCTACGACGGTGATTAATCGGTTTATGAAGTCGTTTTATCGTCTGGTTTGTTGCGAACGCAGCGCTACGCCGAACGAGACGCGTGCGCATACGACAACGTGTTCTCGGCACGAAACGGCTATTTCGTAAGCTAATTTTACCATATGATCTAAGTTTATCTCGTAATCGCAGCAGCAACAACGGTATTCGTATCTTGCATGCGATCCATGGTTTTTCTCTTATGTACCCAGACTGATAAGTCTAATATATATTGACAATAATATGTATATGTAATGTAATTATTTGTAGATGCTGTGAATTATGCGGAGATGATAGAATGCAGTTTTCACTGATTGTGTCGTGCAGTGTGCAGTCGATGTTGATGACCAATCAAGTGTTGACGAATGAGAAAGCACAGCTGTTCGTAGGTAAGCACAGTACAGAAACGACGGAGAACTGAATGCTAACATAGAGCTAAAGTAGATTTTGCATGAAATGATGTTGAATGCACGGTTTCTCTTACGTTAATAGGAAGCGAAAATTTAGCCAAAAAGTAATTAAAGGTAGAGGAAAGAATTTCTGGCATGTTCAAAAGTAAATGATTTTCTGAATTTCCAAATACTTAGCCATTGATAACGAAATTGTACTTGATTGATTTTGAAAAAAAATCTCCAATTTTTTTGTTTTAAATTTTTGTCGTTGAAGAATGTAGGACTCTCCCACGTGGAAAATATTCTTGCCAACGCAACGTAGCTGCTCGTACATCGATGAATAATGAATACCTTGAAAGAACGGGTTTTAAAAGAAATAAGAATCATTGAAAATATCCGAATCTAGGAAAAACTCTCAATAGGAGGGGGTGCAAAATTCGAAATTTGAAAAAGTAGTAATAAAAATCAACGAAGCTCTACCTTTGGTTCAAAAATCCGGTAATTTTCGTTCCAAATTTATTAAAAAATCATTTTTTTAAAATTCAGTACTAGGGCAACCAAAAATATATTTTTTTTTGTTGATTTTTAAATTTTTTTAAAAATCTGAAAATAACTGAGAATTTGTTTTTTTCATGTCCGGCGATAAATTGCTGTTTGAGCTAAAACAGGATTAAAATTCAAAAGGGTGGGGGTGGGGGGCACGAAAAAATTATTTTATGTAAAATTGACAAAATAATATATATAATTTTATCAAAATGAAGAAATCTATTAAGCTTGATTAAAGTGCATCCAAAGGTTTGAATTTCATCGTTTTTTTTCAACTTTTTGTCGTCATAGGATCTCCAGACAGTGCTGCCAACTTTAAGGATTTCTACTTAAACTTGAGGTTTTCTTAAATTCATTAAAAATTCCTAGAATTTTATGAGAACTTTCTCTATTTTTCAAAAAATGTTAAAAAATATGATAGAAATGAATTTTTCCCGATAAAAATCTTGATTTGAAAAAATTGTCCTTGCCCTTCTCGGGCACTCTTTTCCCCCGCAGCAATTTTTCAATTTTAAAAGGAATAAAATATTGTACTTTCGCTTAGGTTTTTTTTTAAATTAAATGTAATTTTTGTGCTTTTTTTCTGAACGTTTCAAAACATGAAATTATTTCGAATGTTTGATGAAAACCCGGTTGAGGATTTTTTGTGGAGCAAAATTTGAATGTATTAGGGATTTTTCAAATCACTCGGTTGGCAACTCTGTCTCCAGACTCTTTCTTTGAACCATGGATCTCAACAGAGTTGGGCAGATCCGGATCCTAAAATTTGGAAATCTGATCTAAAGATCCAATGATCCAAAATTTTGGATCCGATCTAGATCAGATGCTTTAATTTAAAAAAGGATCTGATTTGGATTTTAAGATCCTAAAATTTTTGGAAGAAAAACAAATCAAGATAATTTTTTTCAATTTTTCATATTTTTCTCTGAGAATTGAATTTTTCATCTGTGTTTTCAATTCTGCAATATTTAAATCTGTGAAATAAATGAAATAAATGAAAAATAAACCAAAAACTCAAAAAAATTTAGATTATCCGGCTTCTTTACCATCATGCCAAAGCCATCAGTTTGATCAACCCATGCTTCATTACAATATACGAATAAAAAAGAAAATGTGAACTGAAATTTGAAATTTTCAAATTCAAAATGTTTATTGTTTTCATTTACGTTTTTTTCTTTTTTTTTTTAAAAAAAAAAGGACCTGGATCTAGGTTTAAAGATCCAGATCTTTAGCTGGATCTGATCCGAATCTGGATCTGGATCTAGATTCTTTCATTAGTGGACCTGCCCAACTCCGGAAACTGGATCGGCAGCTCGTATTTAAAATGTACAGGAAAATGTGAAGCAAAAAAGCCACGCCTTTTTTACTAGAGGGTGAAGTCTTGACTTCTAAGCCGATTTTCTTGGAGTTGATTGCAATATAGAATGAAATAAATGCTTAAAATTGAAACAAGGAAACGTTATGAAGGCGTTGGACGTAAATTGTTGCCAAAAACTTGAATATGAGCCTTTTATTACGTATTACATATTTGAAATCAGCCCAATTTCACCTCTTAGCTTTTTAGCAATCAGAAACGAGCATTTCTTTATTTTGTTGCTTCACGAGCTGCCGATCCTGTTTATTATTGAGATCTATGCTTTGAACCCCTCCCCTCCCCCCTGCAATACACTATCGTTCCTTGACGTGCATTTGAACGTCGTCAAAAAGTAATTTTTACGATTGGACTATATAGATTTTTGAAACGCTGAGGGGTCAATATTACCACTTGCAATCTCAAAAATATGCAAATTTTTCAGTTTAAAAATCATAACACAAAAAAAGTAGTGAACTAAGATTTATTTTTTTAGAATTATTATCTGAGATATGAAAGTATAACATTTTTTTTGTCTGAAAAATATGTCCTTCCGTAGGAGAAGGTCCCACTTGGAGATTTTTGGACACTATCAAAAGTGGGACTTTTTTCTCTCTTTTTTTTTTTGCAAACTGGGATCTTTTTTGATAGAAAGTGACAAATGTAAAAGTATTCAAACTTCACCAGTTTCATTAGGATAACGTAATTCGTTGAGAAATTTTGTACCTTTTTAGCTAACGAGCTGGCAAATACTGTATGATATGTGAAAAAACATTTTTGATTGCCCTATTCATCACTTGAAGTGAAAAAAATGAACAAAATGGAGTTGCATTGTTGCTTTGTTTGATGATTGTTTCGAAACATAACATTTTCCATATGATGTAGTTTATTTTCTGTGCTTTTTTAAAAAGAATTTGAGCAGAAGTGCAAAAATCAAAATCATCTTCATTTGGAGTGGAGGAAGGTGGGCGGAAACTTGAAAATTATCTTGCCGAAGATTACCTATAGAACTCTGAAAAATTCCTGCATTTTGATTTGGAAATTTTGTTAGACCTGATATAAATTTTTCGTCAAGAAATAAGAAAAAAAGTGATAATTTGAGGGCATTTTTTTGATTATGTTTAAAACTTCTCATGAAACCTAAAACTGTTTTGTTTTTTTTTTTTGGTTTCTATTTCGAACGAGTATCGCGAGTAAAATTTAATATTGCACAATGTGTTGCTTATTCTTTCTCTCTTTCGTTTCAAAAATATATCCAATTTTACGAAGTAACAATTGTGAGAAAATTCTCGATTAATTATCGTACTTTGGACGATATGAAAAATACCGATAACGTGTATTTCGTGAATAAATATGGTGAAAATGGGATTTCCTGCAATTATTATCTTCTGTGAGAATTTCGCGAGTATGCTAAATCGGTTGCATATGCAGTTTTGATAGGCATTCGATCTTCTGATTTATTGTTATGCTATTATTCCTTTTATAAACGAAATTTTTTAATAAGACATTTCAAGCGAGAAAATGACATTTTACAATGGTCAATTAAATTTGAAAATACGATGTGAGCAAAAAATTTCCATACTGTAATCAAACCATGAGAAGCTAATTTGTGAAAAATAATCTTTTCAATTTTCAGTTGAACACTATTTTGAAAAATTCTATGTCCTATTTTTTCAGGTTGAAGCTTCAAATTTGGAAATGAAATCACTTCTCATCATGCAAATTCCAATTTTTTTTTTGCGAATACTTGATACTAAAGTTGACTACCAAAAGATCGAAGCCCTTTGGAGAATTTTTTCCAGTATTTTTTTGGTAAGTTTTATGAAAACTAGATCACTTTTTATGATAGCTATGAATGATTATAACTAGATACCACTAATGTAAGAAAAAACTCTGAAAAAATATTTTTTTTATCTCTAAAATTTAAGGAGCAAATGTCTGTATAACAAATTCGAATTGGAACTAATTTTCAATCATGGGAGTGAGTACCTTCTTTTAATTTTTTTCTTCGAAATTGAAAGGATTATGGAAGATTGTTGAAACAAAATAATTTGTTAAAAAACTTCAGTTGTGAGAAAGAACAGTAGGTACTTTGAAAATTGAATCAATTTTGTTGATGATAAGTTTTTTTCTCAAATGAAAACTGAAAGGGGTAAGTGAATTACATTTTTAAAAAAATTATAAAAGGTTTGAGTTTTTGTATTTATACTTTTTTTATTTAGGTCCTTCAGTTTTAATATTAGGCAAACTAATATCACGAAAAAATTTGTTCAGTTTCCTTGATAAATTTTTGATTCATTAATCAAATCACTTCAATGATTGAAAATTAGTTTCAATTCGAACTTTTTTGAAAGGGCGTTAGCTCCTTGAATTTCAAACATAGGCAACATTTTCATCCAATGGTTTTTCTGAGTGGTAACTGGTAACCGGTTATATTGAATTATCAAATGTACCACTACTTACCGGACACCCTTTATTATAGTATATTTTTCAAATAACGATTCCCTCACGTTTGCCCATTTTATCGGGAAAGGGGCGAATCGGACCATGCCATCCCTTGACCGTTTGTTCTTTCGTAAGTATTTTTCATTTCCCATTTTCAATGTATTCGTAAGATATTTTCGATTAAGAAGCTTGAAATTAATATGCTCGTATTGATAAATCACGGAAATAATATGTCATTAATATTCTGAAAAAAACAAACGTTATAGTCGTAGAGACGAATGAAAATTATGCGCTACGAAAAGCAAACTCCATTTTTCGGGTTAGTCGTGCATTTATGAACGGCGGTTGAATTTTTTGCTCTAATTTACATGGTCGATATTTTGGCAAAATTCATCAACCTAACCACATACGAAAAGCTATCAACGGCGACGATAAATTGCATCAGGTTTAGAGTCGTCTCGTCGTCTTCGTGCTTTTCTTCCAACGCATGGTACACACTCGTTCGCTAATTGTGATCGTTGTAGCATAGTATACCAGTATCCGAGTTTACCCGGCGATCGTAATCAAATAAGATCACGAATATACGACCAACGGTTTCTGAAAAGTACACATATGTCAACTTCAACCTAAATATATTAAAATATAAAAATTACGCGTAACGGTCGATACGATACTTGCTGCAGATGCGTATACCTAGTTCTTGTAGATCACTAGAATATAACGTGGCGTATAGACTCCGGTTAATTTTCCACTATATACCTACATATGCTTGAAATATGCCTACTTTTTGTATATGATATGGTAACTTAATTTAGGCAGTGTTTTTGCATGATGTCTAACATGTAATGTAAGTAGTTTAAAAGCGGTGTTTTCAGTTTTGAGGTAGTGTGAGTAATGGAAAATTGTGTTTTTTACTCGAATCAACTGAAAAAGAGTGTTTTTCGTTTTTTAATTCTTAATTCTTTTCAGTGTTGCATGAAAAATTGGTATAAAAATTTATTACGATGTCGTGAGTTTGTCGAAATTTGGTCCAAATTGTTCAAAATTTGGGTAAAAATTCACAGAAATGTTGAATTTTTTCAATATTTTGCTAATTTTCAAAGAAATCTCAACATTTTCGACAATTTTTATCGTTTTTTAATAGTTTTCTTCATATTTTGAACAGTTTTTGTGAAAAGTTTAAGATTTTAGCGTAGGATATGATTTTAATATGGGCAATTCTGCAAAAAAATGACGAAATTTTCTGAAGAAATTCGGTCACATAATTCTCCGACGATGACTTTTAGACATTTTGTCAGATTTTTTTGGACTTGAATCAAAATTTTCAGATTTCCATTTTGTCAGACAGACTTCTTGGATTTGGAAAATTTCAGATATTACGCTGACTTTAAGATATTTTGTCCAGGGCTGGCAAGCCAGCCGAAAGCCGAAAGCCGAACGATTTTTTCCGGATTAAGCCGAAGCCGATACGAACTGAAAAGCCGAAAGCCGATAACGTTCGGCTTTTTA
>FIZU01063764.1:0-13854 GCA_900064475.1 Pseudococcus longispinus
TTTTTATCGGCTTAAAGCTGAAAAAAAGCCGAAAAAAAGCCGATAGCCAGCCAAACGATAATACGCCAAGCCGATAGCCAGCCGAAAGCGTTATTTAAAATCTCTTAAGCCGAAAGCCGAAGCCGATTCGTTTGGCTTGACAGCCCTGAATGTAGGTGATGAAAATATTTGTATGAACCAGGTGATTAAAAGGCTCTTTCACATTGGAACATTCTTGATTGAATAATATCAGTTTTTAGGGAGGGAGAGGAGAGGGGTAATGACTTGCTTTCTTGACGTATTTATTTAGGTGACTTTTTTGTAGAATAAGTAGTGAAAATTGGTTAAAAATAGAGTTTAAATTATTGAAAAATCGGCAAATTGTTGCTCATCTTGTAAAAATTCCAGAAAAATATAGCTGAGTAAGAATGCTGAATCAACCCTTTGCTGGGATTTCCGAATTATCTAGTGATGGTTGGGCCTTACCCTCCATAGGGTCTGAAAACTTGTTGCTAAAAATTTTAGTCCTCCGGCTCATCACTAGTCCCTCATATCGTTGTTGAAAATTGTTGTATTCTGCAATTGTGAATCGAATTTTTTAAAATTTCAGGGATATAGGCCATGCCAAGGGTCATCTCTAGAAAAGTTTCCAATTTTTTTCGAATGTCCCTTTTTTACTGGAATCATCGATAGTTTTAATTCTTTTTCAGCTTGTCTTACTCGTATGTAGAATTTTCCAAAATCAAAAATTCATTTGTAATGGACAAAAAATTTGAAGTTTCTCGATTTTGTTGAAATTTTGACTCGTGACGTATATCGAGTTGAAGCATGTCCAGACATGAAGTTTAGACTCCTAGGAATTGTGACATCCAAAATGGCGTCATTGGAGTATTTTAAAAGAAAATTGGAAAAATTTAGGGGAAAATGAAAAAATGAAATAGAGGTCTTCCACCATATTAAACCATTCCAAAAAAACATATGTTATGACGAAAGAATATTTGAATTTTTTTTTAAATGTCCAGAAACGAATCTTGGTATCCTTGAAATGTACATTTTACTAAGAAGATACGACCGAAAAAATTTGAAAAATTTTTCATAAATGACCCTTGATAGTATCTAGTATCTCTGTAAGTTTGAAAAAATTCGGTTGAAAATTGCCAAAAACTGACTTTTACATTTTGCCTCAGAAGTAGGAAGGGGGAGGTAGCGATCTAAAAATTATATCACAAAGGTTTTAGACCATAATAACCAATTTTCACTTATTATTTTCCCCGCTGAAGGCCAAATCACCCCTATTCTGGCTAATTCGAAGTCGCTGATGACGAATTTTCTGTTTCAACTATCAATTACAAATATTTCGCATGAAAATGATGAATATGGAAAAAATTCAACGATAAAGACCAAAATCAATGCTGCAATGTGCCTAATTATGTTAATTTTTATCATTAGTGATGAGAAAAATATACTCGAAAACGATAACAGCGACAACGGCGCCATTTTTACCACCTCCTTGCGTATAATGCAATTGGTCAATGAAAACCTTAGTGTTGTTACTTCATCGAAAAATGATTATTACGTTATTTTGCGTTTAATTAACTTCATATTCAAGCCATTTCTCGATTCCTTTATATGACCACCGTTATTTCCTCTCCTTCCGTTCGTTTGGTAATTCAATATCTGAGCTATACAATTATGTACGTCAATTAGCTAATAATAATTGCTTTTATCGTAATTTTAATACTCTACCGATCGTCTGACTTGTTTTTATGGTTGAATTATAATTTCGAAATCATAGATCTCAGTTATTAAACTATAGATCAGCTTCTCGTAAATCAAAAATTTAGTAATGGCTCATTTCTGATTGGTTAAAAAGTTGAGAGCTGAAATTCGGCTAATTTAGGATGATACGAAATGGCAGGTTCATATACAGGGTGGCCTATTTATTTAAGGTCGATGGTTTTTGAAATTTATAAAAAACGCTATGACGCTAAAAATTTCGACATCTAAGCACCTTAGGAAAAAACTTATCCTTTCAGGAGGAAGAGAATTTCAAGTTCTACAATTTTCATCCCTTGCATTTTTTTGCAGCGCCCTTAGTTTGACCAAAAAATCCATGCTTATGTGAAAATTACAAAGTCGATGATGCTATTTTTTTGTTTTTTTATTCATTTTTAAAACCATGTCCAAAAAAGTTTGAAAAAATGTCTGAAAGTCAGTGTGATCTCTGAAATTTTCCAAGTCCAAAAAATCTACCGTACAAAATGTCGGAAAGTCGGGCGATTTCTAAAATTTTTCAAGTTTAAATTGTTCGTCTGACAGAATATCTAAAAGTCAGAATTATCTCTGAAATTTTTCAAGTCCAAAAAAGTCTGACAAAATGTCTAAAAGTCAATCTCTGAAACTTTTCAAGTCAGAGAAGTCTACCTGACAAAATTTTGAAAAGTTACGCTGATTCCTAAAATTTTCCAAATCCGAAAAGTCAGTGGAAATCTGAACATTTTTTTAAGTCTAAAGAAGGAACTTTCATGGCGGAATTTCGTTAGGTTTTTCGCAAAACAACCCCTAGTAAAAGCATATGGAATTGGACTTCGAAAATTTTTCAAGGAAATTCCATTACGAAATTCACTCACGAAAATTCGTTACGCTGACTTTTAGATATTTTTTCAGACTTTTTTGCACTTGAAAATTTTCAGAGATAATCCTGACTTTTAAATATCCTCCTCCCTCTCGCCCCGACATATATCTATGTCAATTTTTCTACTCAGCCTGTACACCATTCATAAGAACTTGATTTCCTATCGCCAATCCTTCAGAAGCTAAAACATATTTCGAATTTGAAAACCAATCGCGTAGATAAATACGGCATCTCAAATATATATTTTTTCTAGGGTGCTTATGTTGGATCGAGTTTTTTTTGCAGTCAACGTTTGTTTGTTTTTTTCATTTTCAAAACTATTGACCTTATGAACGGACCACTCCAGTATTCAAATATTTGGCGAACAATTCAACTCCAATGTCTTTATAACGCTCCCTTGTTTCAATTTTAAACAATTTTATTCCGTTCTACGTTTAATCCAATAAAACCCAAGAAAACCAGTTTAAAAATTTCATACGTATTAGCAAAAAGGAGGTTGTTTTTCGTGCATTTTAAGTACGAGCTCCCGACCGAGTTTAATAACTGAGATGTATGGTTGAAATTCAACTCTACCAAATCTTTCATTATAAATGGATATCTGTGATGGTATAAAAGAAGCATAAAATGTCTGCTATATTGATACACATTGAAAAATAGTTGGGTTTTAGAAGGCAAACGGCGTGTTAGGTTGATCAAACGGTATACTATAAGACTGAAAGGGTAAACAGAGATTTAATGGAAGAATACGTACGTCAGAATGCGGTATAAACAAAACCCCTATAATATAAAATACGTGTATACCGTACGTACGATCTTTCATGGGATGAGATACCACGTTTAGTACAGCAAACCAAGCTGGTGGCTTTGAGGTGGAGGGTAAAGACTGCGCGAAGAATGCGACGAGGTGGTATATAAATAAAAATACTCGGGTCGGGTCGAGTCGGATGGGGCGAGCGTCGAATGTATCGCATAAACTAGCCATTTAGCTCGAAAGAAATCAAAAACCGCTGACAAAAAGTATGTAGTAGAGACTTTAAGAGATGGCGAGCGAGTTAGGTAGGTGCAGTGGCAATGTAAACGTACGACAGACATAGGGATAGATACAGGAGAGAGCCGAGGAGGCGACGAGACACGACGTATATGTGTGCAAGTAAAAAGTAAATGTTTTATGTTTGAAGTTGCTTTATTGCAAAAGGAACGCCATTCCATTATCCTGCAAATGACCCGAATGAGCGGCGAAATAAATACTATAAGCGAAGACCGAGCTGTGACGCCAGCAGCGCCATCGCCATCGCAATTCGCATTGTTCGTTTTATTACACGATTCGTGTCGGACAATAAATAAAATTCGCCGTGGTGTATACGTAAAATTAATCTGCGGCTGCAGCGATACGCGGCAGCGGTGTTAAGAATTATCGAATATTAAATAAAACGCCGAACTTACCGGCCACGTCTTTTCGGAGGCGGCTCTCCAAGAGTTGAGTGACGGTACCGCAGGTGCGGGTGCGTCGCCATTCAAAATTCTACGTCTTCTTAAACGACATATCTTGCATAAACAAAATTTGGCGTATAGCCATTTGAAACTCTTGGCCAATAGGTCTCCGATGTTTGATAAGTACAAAAGGAATAGCGGCATTCCGAAAATAGCGTACACAATAGTGGCCACTTTACCCAGCACGGAACGTGGGAAGACATTTCCGTAACCTGAAAACAAGAATTCATAGATAACCTGCGCGCTCTATTGCTGTCGTCATTTTTCATCGCGTAATTTTCCCAACCTTTCATTATTTTTCCCTCTCCTACTTGCCGACACTTCTACCTGTGTACGAGTATAACCTCTTACGTCTGTGTTTGCTGAGCCTTTGCGTCAGCCAGAGATGCCAGTGTTTCGACAACGTGCCATGCGTGTGTAAATTCTTTGTACGCGATAAACGAACGTGAATAAAGTATTTAAATTACGTTGACGTGATGCCTGGTGCTCGTACCTGGCGCATGTATTGTGTTTGCCATCGTTGGAAATAAGAATAAACACTCGAGCATCTCGAATAGAAATTTATATCAACATTATCATTGCGAAATTGCGAGAGAACTGCTCTGGTATTCTTTTATCTTATAACAAAAGCCAGCGTCGCGTTTTCTTAGGTGTTTCCAGCGATGAAGACTTTCTGATCGAATGGGTACGAAATTACTACAATGGAGAGGTTTTCAACTCGCGGTATACAATTTAGAAACAGTTTGTGGATGAAGGTTTTTCTCACCAAGGTGCGTTTAGTATTGATGAAAAGAAAAATACGTTGGAAATGTAACGAGCGAGGACGTCCTTCTTCGGTGAAGTGTAGTGAACGAATGGATGGAAGTTGGCGTTCGGATCGTGCAGGGTTGCCAATGATGTGGAAAAAATTATTACAAGTATTAGGATTGAACAAAGTGTTGACAATCGTAAATATCGTGGCAAATTCATGCTAAATAAATTTGTCACTAGCCATTACCTACTCATTCATCAAGGTATCATTAAAAAATATGTTTTTTTTTCATTTGTATAGAAACTATTCATCGATTTTAGATTGTTAAGAGTATTTTTCCAAAATTTTTACTTCTAATTCAAAGGGAAATTTTGAAAAAGGAAGGCGAATTGTTTGAAAAGTGAAAAATGGCAGTTGCGGATTTCGATTTCATGACTCAAAAACGCAATCCTCCGCCCTCCTTTCATATGATCTCTTACAAGCTAAAAACAGACAAAAAATTTGATTCGAGAAAACGGTAATTCAAATAATGAAATGCAGTGAATTTCAGACAGATGGTTTTTAAACTAAGAAAACTCGAGAAATTGTCATAAAAGTTCCCTCAAATTGGGTAAATTTTCAAAAAAAAAATAATAATAAAATTGTCAAAAAAAGTATACAATATTATAAGAGTTGAAAATTTCATAAAAATCCTTTAAAATTATTGTGAGTGAAAAAGTCGTACAAAATATCTGAAATGTTGTAAAAAATTTTGAAAATTCCGTAAAAATTATTGGAAATGCTGAAAAAATGTGAGAAAGTCGTTAAAACTGTCTAAAAAGCTGTAAAAGTGATCAAAAACTTCACAAAAGGTTAAAATTTAGAAATAGTAGCAACACATTTTTTGAAAAAACCTAAAACATTGTGAAAAATTGCCATAAAATTTGTAAAAATCATTGAAAATGGTGCAAAAGTTAGAAAAAAGTCGTAAAAAATGTTAGTAATGTTGAAAAAATTGCCAACAATTTCATAAACCAAGTACTGTACTTAAAATGCTGAAAAAGTTGTGGAAAAGTCATTAAAAAGTCACATTATTTCTTGACTTTTATAAAGCTTCTGATAGTTTTTACTACGTTTCATCAATTTTTGACGACTTCAGCTCAATTTTTAGTGATTTTTTAAAACACTTTTTCACATTTCATGCATCTTTGATGACTTTGGCAATATTTTCAGTTATTTTTATGAAATTTTCAACTTTTTCAAAATATTTCATAAAATTTTCATCACTTCTCGTTCTGAATGATTTTTATGAAAACTGTTTTCGCAACATTGTAGACATTTTCACCATTTCTCCATGACTTTTGCAAAATTTTCCAAGCTTTTTTCATAACATTTCGTTTTTGATGACTTTTTGATGACTTCTGCGGCATTTTCAATGATTTTTAGGCAATGTTTAGGTTCAACATTTCATGCATTTTTCACGACTTTTACACTGTTTTCAATGAATTTTTTAAGAATTTTCACAATATTTAGGCATTTCTGACAAAGAATTTTCTCTGTATTTCCAACATATAACTTTTATTAAATTTTCAATTTGTTCCGCAATATTGTTACGAAATTTTCAACCTTTTTCACAGCATTTGCCCCCTTTTTTGTGATTTTTTTGACAATTTTTACACCATTGCGAAATTTCCAATGATTTTTAAGTAATTTTCAACCATTTTCACAAGATTTCTAACATTTTTGACGACTTCATCTTAACTTTTATAACATTATCAATGATTTTTGGACAGAAACTTTTCAGACACTTTGCCCACTTTCTCAAAAATCTTACTTCTCAATCATTTTTTTCGCCCCCAAAATTTTGAAAACCCAACCCCTCATTCCACAAGACTAGTCCTAAACAGCAAGATTTAATTATTGGGGAAGGGCCAAATTTGTAATCGAGAAAAATAATTTCTCGAAGCAAAATCTGGGAAAATTTTGACTTGTTTTGAGATGCGGAAGGCAGGGAATTTATTCGTTCGGATTAGGCGTCTCGTTTATGCGTCACCTTAGTTGAAGTAATTTTTACTTAATTTTTCTATATTTTTAATGAGATTTCAATGATTTTTTGAAGTTTTTGTGCAATTTTTAATAATTACTTGACTTCAACAAGTTTTGTGTCTTTTGTATTGAGAAATTAACAAAGTCCATTTAAAAATTATTCGTCCAAAAATCCGAAATCATCTTACTTATTTTCATTTTAAAACTACGAGTATATCTATGTTTTTTGTGTTTCCTCCTCAGGTTAATAATCTCGAGAAAAAGTTGACGATTCGAGAACAAGCAGGAAAAATATCATTTCAATTTCGGCATATTTTTCTGTCGAACGAGCAGACTAAAGAATCATCGATTCGTATTATCCGACAACGGCTTAAGAAGTAAAAAATTCCCGAAGAATGGAAATAATCCGGAAGAAACTCTAATTAAACGTACTAAACAATGATCAAGACGATTTTAATCCGGAAGTTATTCGACGGTAAGCGTAAAATGAACTTTTATCCAAGTTTTTTCTCCTTTTTTTTTTATTAGTATCCAAATATGGCGAACGAAAATATCTCGACGAATTCTACTCTGAAACAATTTTCATTCTCGCGGTACCGTTTGTGAAATTTTTGTTCTTCGTCGAAGACCCGGAAACATTGTTTTTTTGCGTTCAATCTTTTTTTTACCGCTTGCTTATTAATTATACGCGAAAAAACGAATTAAAAATCATTCGTATATTTCTGAGTTCGTATAAGTTGGGGTAAAAACTCGCTAGAAATTCGTCCGTAAAATTAAACGTGTACAAAAAAAGAGCATTTTTAATCTCGTTGTTTACGTATTTAATTTCGATAGAGATGAAAAATTCTACGTACCGTGGAACACGAAACGTAGGTATTTTTTTACACAGACGACGTTGAGCTGCGATTTATATGAATACGAGAGAGAATGACGTGAAAATAATTTCATTCGAGGAACGTTGTTTTTATTTCACACTGCGATATTCTGCTTGGAAATGAAAACGCGATGGAATTTGATTCGGGGGTTTTCCATGAAAAAAAAGGAAAAATTCACTCGGCTAAAAATGATATTTGGCTTTATCGTATTATCGTATCTGGAAAATCGTTGAAAATGTATGAAGAAAAATACCCCAGATAGCCTTTGAAACGGTGTAGTTTGCATTCACGTAAAGATACACCCCGATGAAGTCTTCCTTCCCTTTCCATGGTACGCCTTTTACGACGAGGCGAGGTCTTTTTGATACACGTGTTTGTCTTAGGCGAACATCAAAGAACTACGTAATTTTCAAATTATCTTCGGTTTCGCTCTTTTTCCCAACGGATGACTAATTTTTACACTCAAACGTAACGTTCATCTCGACCACGTACTTGCTGGCGCGGAATTAAAACTATTTTACTAACTCGTGACCCTTGCGAAGTAATTTGATGCCATCTGATGCGCGATCTTTCAACTTTTCTTCGGGTTTGTTATTTGGGAGAAAATGAACGATGGCAGCGAGAATTAATCATACGTAATTTTCGCAAAATTTCCAAAATCTAGGTCGTTTTTGCTTCTTCTTTTGAGTAAATTTAAAAGCAGCTTTGACGAGATGTCTGGGCTGGGACCTAGGGAAGGGAAGTGCGGGAACGATGATTGAATGATTCTCGCAGATGAAAATATAATTTACTTGATTTTTCTACGAATACCTCGAGGTTATTAGATATTTCGAAATTTTTAGAAGTATGAAAGTGTAATTTTGTTACTAATCAGAGCAGAAGATTGCAGAATACTGTGGTTGAAAGAATTTGTGAAAGTGATTTTTGAAATGCGTGTGAAAAAATGTTCTTTGAAAATTGAATTTGGACGAATTACGTGCAACGGCTTCAGTCATCGATGTAAAATGAAAGGAATTTGGTCGGAGTGGGGATGAAAGTCGAAGAATAAATTAATCTTCTGAAAATAATTACCTATTTCGAAGTCATTTTTAGTGTTCTCAAAATGTTTCAAAAATTAATTATTGAATTCAACATTACTGAAAGTTGAATTTGAAATTTTGAAAATTGTACACAATTTTAATGAATGGAAAAAAATAGAAATTTGGAAATTTTGAATTGTCTCATGTCAGTTAATTTTCAAGTAGATAATGTTGGTGTTATAAGAAGATTCAATAAATATCAAAAATTTTACAAAATTTAACGGGTACCTAGTGAATTAGTTAGGTAGGCAGTGATAGTTATGAAGACGTAGTGAATTTTGCCAAAAACTCAATAAAGGTATGAAAAAATCAATAAATTGAAAAATCATAAAATAAGGAGCCTTCTCTGCTAAGATGGTGAAGTCAGCCCTTGACTCAAATTTTCTTAAAAGTGGTCCTAAATGTTACCCCTGATGTAAAAACTCACCACAAAAATGTTTGACCCCCTACCCTCACCCCCACCCATTCCAGAATTATCACCCCCAAATATCAAACTTCAATACGCGATATCTTTGGAGGGGGTGAGTGAAAAATTCTGAAATTTTCACAGATTGTGGGCATTATGTGGGTACACTCGTGGAAATTCTTTCAAAAAAATTGGTCAAAATTTTCTCGGTTTTTTGGCACTTTGAAATTTGTTAAAAATTGGGGGGAGGGGTGGGTTGACATGGCTGAATTTAAAAAAAAAATTTGTAATGCCCTTATTTTAAGAACCAATTTTTTTTCAACATTGATATCTATATTTTTGGCATGCCTATTTGCATCAACAAAATATCAGTATGTATGTTGAATGAAAATTTGGTTAATGCTAAAAAACACGTAAGTGCTGAATGCAATTTTTTTCATGCTAAACGTAGCATCAAAAAAGCCAAATTGGCAACATTGGGGATAAAGTTTACCTATTGAAAAAAAAATCCGTTAAGGGTACCATGAAATTGAAAATTTTTTGTAGAATTAACAAAATTGTAAAAATACAAAATTTACAAAATTCAACTTTGAGAAAAAAATTTAAAATTGAAAGTTGCTGTGAAATCAATTTACAAATTCGACAATTTTTGTAGGATTAAAGAGTTTGCAAAATTAAAAATTTTTTATAAAATGAAAGAATTTGCAAAAAAATTTAGAAAATTCAAAGTTTTTGCAAAATCTAAAGGTTTTTATAAAATCGGAATTTAAGCATTTGCAAATTTTGGTAAAATCAAAAAAATTTGCAAAATTTAAAATTTTTGAAGAAATTTGTAAAATTGAAATTTCTGTAAAACCTTACAAAATTGACAATTTTCGTAGAATTGAAAATTTGCAAAATAAAGGAATTTTCATAATTGAAAATTGTTTGTATGGATAGTAAAAAATTTATAAAATTTGACGTTTTTGCAAAATCTGAAAATTTGAAAATTTTTTGTAGAATTTAAGAATTCGCAAAATTAAAATTTTTTGTAAAATTTAAAAATTTACATAATTTACATTTTTTTTTTAAATTTACAAAATTCAAATTTTTGAAAAAATATTACAAAATTTTAATTTTTGAAAAAAAAATTGCAAAATTTGAAGTTTTTCTTAGAATTATGGAATTTGCAAAATCAGAAGAATTTTTCCAAAGTTGAAAAATTGACAAAATTGAAAATTTTGGTACTTGATTCAGAATAATGGTTGGAATGTTTTGAAGTTGAATTGAATTTTTTTAAAAATTATTCTTCGAAAGCGTTCAGAGTTTCAAATTGACCGAATTTTTGAATTCATCTCTAATTTTAACGTGGGAAGTAATTTTTAAAAAAAATCGAGTTCGATTATCAATGAAAGAAAAGAATTTCCTCATTTATTTTTCTAATTTTTCTCTTTTCCTCTCCACCCTTTCTTTCTACATCATATCAAAAACAATTGAATTTATTTTTGAAAAGCAAAATGATAATAAGTATTTTCACCTTTATTCTTCATTGTGTAAAATCGAACGGAATTTTTTCAGCTGGATTTAATTACAAACCAAAAAAAAAAAAGAAAAAAAGCATTGTCCATCTAAGGTGAAGAGGGTAAAAGAATTAAGAGTAGAGAAAAAGAACGAAGGAAAAGCTGATGGTTAAAAAAGACGTCCGAAACGATTGATGCAAATAAGAGAAGATTTTCAATTAAAAAAGTATTTCCTCATAAGGAGCGGTTTGTTGAATTCACGGACCAAAGTGGCTGACAGGGTAAGGATTATTCATAAAAGCGTCTCGGAGAAAAAGGCCTGGAAAAATATCCGGGATGCTGGAAACACGGTTTTGGCCGTTTGGGCGATGAAGTTTACTCGCTCCGCGAGCATCGTAGCGTTAAGATTTTTTGAAGTAATTAGTTAAGTGATTGCGGACGGGAGAATAATGGTTGGAAAAAGTTAGTGCTGTTGCGAGTCGGAGTTATTTAAATTTTAGATCGCGTATATATCGGAACGAACCGGGACGAGGAGTGGTGAGGGGGCGAGTGAATTGGTGAGAAAAAAGGGAAAAGGTTTATTAAGTCATGAATGTTTACGGATTTCAAACAGACGAAAAACTATGCAGGGCTAGGCGGACTAATTAGAGAAGTAACATTCCAACTTTCTGCCAGTTTGTTTTTTTTTACTCTGGCGAACGGCAAAAAAGATTTAAATTTTAAAATGAGAACGTAATTATTTCCTGTGTAAAGGATTTAGGAGGTTTCTTGTGAAAAGTAGACCTTGGTGAGGTCAAATATGCTGTTGTATCGATGGCTCGAAGGGTAAAAAGGAATATCTTACCTATGGTGGTGATGACTGTTAAGCAATATAGAAAAGCTGCCGAAATCGTCCATCTATCGGGATAGGTGACAATGCCATCGTAATCCATGTATTTAACTCCAAGTACGACTTGCTCCTGGTATTTCATTAATTCAGCTTGGACACTGTTTTTGAAATCGGCCTCATTTAAGCCAATTTCTGAGATAGCGTAATGCCAAAGCTTCTCGACCGTCCGATTGCAGAATATATTGAGATTATCGGCGTACCGAGTGGACTCGTTGTACTCGTTTCTATTGAATTTGAAATCTTGGCTATTCAAGTATCGACTCTCAATGTGTTGAAACATCACAGCTCCTCCTACCGTGTATCCGACCACCAGGCAAATGATACCGACGTTGCTGAATAAAAAAGCTATAAATTGTCGTAAACAATCTTTGCATTTTTGAAAGAACGATTTTTTCGGTTTTATGTTCCTACGTCCGCTACGTCTTCTGTCCATTATTCAAGTGCACGAAGGTCGTAAAACCATCGTGGTGTTAGGTAAAAGCCGCAAACCGAACAACGTGTTTGTCATTTTTAAAGCATTGAAATTCTCCGACGCTCCGCAAAAGTTTTCAATATTCGATTCGTTCTTGTCAAGGAAAAAGAAGAGAAAAGGTCACGTTGACGCAAATGCCAGCACGATTGATCGATAATCTGCGGAAATAGAAGTAGAATTAGTCGAGACCTGATGGAATTGAAATGTTCGTCAGGTAAAAGATGCGGTGTTTACATGATTTAATTACGCGATACCTTTAATTTAATCGAGTGTTGACGGTTTTGTGGGACATGTGACGAAATACCTTGTTCCTTTTCGCTAAATCTTGGTTAGATTCTGTTTGTATAGGGTGTTCGAAAATGTTTGGGATTTGTGTGTGTTTTTTTTAATGGATGAAACATTTTATGGATAACAATTTTTTTCCTGTCCTTTAATGGAAAAATTGCTAAAAAATTGAAGTAAATCGAGAGAAAAATTCGAATATCTCAAAATTTTTCTACTCAAAATTATCTAATATTTTTTCATAACGTTAATTTGCCTTAAAATGTAAAAAAAAAATTATTTTCGTTTTTTTTTTTGCATACGAAATTTTTTATGGGTACTGAATCTTTTAAATAGAATTTCAACGTATGAAATTGGTTTCAACGGTTAAATTGGGAAAAACGATTAGGTATAAACCTACATTAAATGGAGAATTCTGAAATCAAAATATTTGCGATTAGACTGAGTTTGAGGGATTGAGTTACAAACAAGAGAATTTTTTAGCTGTTCTTTAATGCGCTATTTATTGTTTTTTTTTTCAAAAATTTTGAATCGAGCTCTACTCCGACCCCCTTGAAGTACTTCTTGGTTTTTCTGGTGAAATAACGTTAGGAACGGATTCGAGAAGTCAAAAAATTGAATACATTTTCGGTCAAGGATGAAAAATAACCCCAAAACCGGATTCAGGGACCTCGATAACTTGAAGCAAGTCAAAATGTTTGGAAAAAGTACTGGAAAATTAATTAATAACGATGTTTGATGCCAATGTCATAACTCAAAACAAAGAAAATTTCTAGAAGTTGGAATATCAACTTCAAATGGGGTTTTTCGAATTAAATATTGAAAATTTTGTAAAAAAAAAAAGAACCGTTGGCCCCAAAAATCTTGAAAACTAAGCTCCGTAGAAAAAAATTAATCGCTTACTACTGAAAGAGAATTTCAAGCCCTACAATTTGATTCTTAGCATTTTTGGTCAAAAAAAGATTGCCCATTTCCAAGGTCATTGATTTTGAAAATGAAAAAAAAGCACTTCGACTGCAAAAATCTCAAAAACCAAGACCCATAGAAAAAAAACTCATAGCTTATAGAAGAAAGAAAATTTTAAGCTCTACAGTTTTCATCCCTTGCATTTTTTTCGTCGCACCCTTAGTTTGGCCGCAAAATCCATGTTTATGGGAAATTTACAAATCGTAAAAGTCATGCCTGGACTTGTTTTAAGTCGATATCCATCAAATATTACAATTTCAACAAAATTGAGAAACTTCAATTTTTTTTGCTTTTTTTCACGAATTGAGTATTTTTGATTTTGTAAAATTTTACATGAAATTAGATTAAAAAAATTGAAGTTTCTCAATTTTGTTGAAATTGCAATATTTCATGGATAATGGATATCGACTTGAAACAAGTCCAGACATGATTTTTAGGTCCCTAGCTCATCTCGGAGGGGATTGTAAGCTCTCAAAATGGCGTCATTCGGGTATTTTAAAAGAAA
>FIZU01063766.1:0-24141 GCA_900064475.1 Pseudococcus longispinus
GGGGGGTACAATTTAGCTCTCGATGGCTCTATTAGTGCCGCCCAGTGAAAATTGCATAGAATATGCTCTGGATGCAGGAGGTTTGAATTGTAATCGAGACATGTATCTTGACTCAATTGGCCACCCCTGCAGAACTCAAAAATCAAAAAACTCTTGAATTGCTCGAAAAATTGTCAAAATTTTACTTGAACTATCAAAGTCATAAATTCTTCAAAACTTGTTAAAATATCTTTTAAATTAAGTATTTAAAAAAGCACAAAAATTGTAAAAACGGCATCTTTCTCAAAATTTTCCAAAAAAAATGTCAATTTAGTAACTTCTCACGATGAGAAAAGTAACGAAAATTAATCAAAAAAGTAACATTTTTTGTATTATTTTAGCATGTAGCGAGCAAAAATTCTTTCAGTTTTCAGGAGGGGAGGGGGGGGCGAATGTACAAAAATTTGCAGACTGAACTGAACTCTTGATTGCAAGGGCGAACTGAAAGGATTTATCAGGGAGACAGAATCACTGAGCCACTGGTATTTTCCAATTCTACTCAAATCAAGAGGGGTTCATGAGGGGAAAAAAGAGTAACACAACAGATGAAATGGTGAAAAATATCTAATACTTTCTGAAAATTAGGGAAACTCAATAAGCACGAGCGACATTTTTTCAAAATAAAATTTCATCGGAAATACTTCACTAGTTCATAATTTGGTGAATTTGGTCAAAAAATGATTTTAGGGAGTAATTTTGAAAAACATAAATTTTTTTGTTGAAAAAAAATTTCAAAAGGTGAAATTTCATCATTTTTTCAATATTTTAGTCATAAAAGGGGGTTTAAGCCCCTTGACTCCCTCCCTAAAAATACTTCACTGATTCAAATGATTTATGACGGTGAATTTGACCAAAAAAAGTAATTTTAGAGTAAAATTTTGAAAAATATTCATCAGTTTGTTAAAAGAGGTAAATGTATAGAGCCCGAGCGAAGCAAGGACAAAAATTTTTTCAAATAATGGCATTCAACGCTGAAATTTCATCACCCCATTTTCCCAATTTAATGGTTGGATATCAATTTTTTCGTTAATTTTTTCTAAAAAAAAAAAAAAAATCAAAAAAAAATCTAGCTGTAAACATTTTGAATTTTTTTCACTTTTTTAGTGAATATTTTCCAAAAAACTAACTTTATGAAACGAAAAGCGACCAATAATAACATTTGAATGAAAAATCTAATCAAAGGTGACTTTCTGTGAAAAAAGTAACAAAATTACTTCAAAAGCAACCGAGAAATATGCCTGAAAAGTATCCAGAAAATTGCTCAAATTTTAGTAAAAATTGTACAAAAACACCTACAGACTGTTGAAATTGCCTTCATAAATATTCAAAATCTCTTAAAAAATTACAAAATTTAGCAAAAATTGGTTGAAACAGCGAAAAAATTTCAGTCGATTGGGTTAATAATTTCATTCAATTTCTATGAAATTTCAATAATTGTTTGAGTTTATTCATCGTATTCGCGAACGAACTGCTGAAAAATTCACTATAAAAAACCTGAGCAAGTGCAACAACACCGGAGGAGATCCCCTGAATATCGAAGTGATGCTGCGAAAACCCATTCCATAGGAACAAATTGATTATCGAATAACAATACCAATTCTCATAGCCATTAAACGAAATAATTTATACGATTCTATTTCGAACTAATTCAACATATTGACGAGTATTTAACAAGGAACTAAATGCCTGGAAGTGATCCCTCGCCTCAGTTTACAAGACGATTATTTATACAATAATAAACACGACGAACAAACGACTCAGCTATCGAGTTGATTAGCCTGCGAGGATGAAAAAGAAAAAAGAGAGGTTGGAAAATAGCCGGGTGCTGGTGCTGGTGGTCGCAATCAGAGCGTGATTTATAGTCGAAGAGGAGTCGGATGGCGCGGTGTCTTCATTCTTATCCCTGCCAGCGCTAATGACTTCTACCGAATTATTATTTTTTGGCCAGTCACGGTCGTATTTAGCGTTGTCCGTTATCTATACGTATAACGCTGCCAGGCGAATGGTAACGATTAAACCCATTGTGTTGCTGGATGCTTAATAGCGATTTCATTGTCTGCGCTGGTTACACTTACACATGCACACAGATCGCGGACCCGGAGATCATATCTACCATTGAAGAGTTTTTAATACGGTTAGAATGCCGATGCAGCCACCGAGAGTTCTACGTTCGACGTGATCCACCGTATTAAAATGTTTTTTACACGCGTTTGATTAGCTGATTTGTAGCATGAATGGAGTCGGATGGTTTTTAACCGCGGGCTAGCACTAATGGAAATTCGGACCGGCTACTGCAACCGGTTGCTTCTTAGTCTGTAATAGAGATCGATTCATTGCTGTTGCTATGGCTGTGTGTGAAGTCTAGAAGCTCGTATATGATTTTGAAACTGTATCGATGGCGTAAGACGATAGTCTTTGGATTCCATGTTGATGGGAAATTTGATCTTATTCAATTTTCGCCAATGTATCATTCGTATCGATCATTTTGATTCGGCATTTTGGCAAAAAAAGTTCATCAAATTACAGCAGCTCAAATTCAAAACCCTCACTTTACTTCTCCACAAGCTTTTTTAAATGGCCCCGAGTTTCGCACCCGTTGGATGGAATTTTCAAAATAGAATGAATGATCGCCCCTTTTCTACTTCGCTGCCTCATCGAAATAACCCAAGAATGCGCGCTTATAAAATGCAGCAGTTGTATAAGTACATGGTTGTTTGACTTTTGGTCAATGTGTCGGTACTTAAGTAAGAATTATTAACCATTCAGAACCGGTTATCGAGCTGCCGATTCGAGTTAAGTGCAAATATGGCATATTCGATGGCATTTGGGTTATAAATTTAATAGAGTCGAGTGAAGATGCACTCGTCGATGGGGTTTAAACAACCTTAAGGTAGGCATACGCGCATACGAGTGTATCTATATAAAAGATGCGGAAAAATATGATTGTAGGAATATACTACGAATGCATAGAAGCGACGATCGTACGCAAGATAACCTCGACTTTTGGACTTGGAGCTGAATGACGAGAACAAAATGCACATAAAGGGCGAATAACGGGTCGAGAAGTTGTAATCTTTTTTTCCATCGATTAATTACCTGCATCACGACGACGAACTTGCATAGACCACTTAATCAGTACATTAATTAGGCTCAATTTTAGCTATTCGTATATTGCTGGTGTGAAAAAAAGCACAAGGAGATAAAAACTTCAAGTACGAACTATGAACTTGCACTTTAGATCAAAATTTGAATAATTATGGATCCTACAATTTAGAATCAAGTTTGAAATTTAGCACGAAAAATAAGAAAATAAGAGAAAAGAGAGAATAAGAAATTTTAATGTTTTTTTTTTAAATTCAACAAAAGTACAGAATTTACGAAATAGTTTCAGTTGTTGAGAAAATTGTTTCGATTGCTTTCAAATTGTCAAAAATGCTGTAAAATTGCCTGAAATTACACAAATTTTTCTGGAAAAGTAAAGAAAATTATTTGAAATGTCCTTACAAATCTGGTTAAAATGAAGCAAAATTACCTAAATTAAATAACAATAAAGTTATAACTAACTTAAAATATCGCTAAAATTTCTCAAAAACCTTTAAAATTCTTCAAGTTGAAGAATTGTTTGAAAGTACTCAAAAATTAGTTCAAAGAGCCAACACAATGTTATCGTGTCTCGTGAAATGTCTAAAAGTCAAATTTTGAAACAATATAAATTTTTCCAAGTTAAAAAGTCAACTCAATCTTGGTAAAATTTTTCAAAATCGAAAAAGACAGATTTCTAAAATTTTTCAATTTCAAAAAATTGTTTGAAATCTGAAAAATTTTTGTAGTCTAAAAAAAACTGACAAAATGTCTAAAAGCAAGTTTTAAAAAATTCCACAAAATTTCGCAAAGTCAACGTTCAAAAAAAAACCTGCCAAAAAATTCAACTGACCATCCTTCAAAATTTTTCAAAATCGAAAATGTCAGAATTTCTAAAATTTTCCTAAGTACAAAAAATCGTTTAAAATCTGAAAAAATTTTCAAGTCCAGAAAGTTTAAAATAGTCTAACAAAATGTCTGAAAGTCGGTATGATCTATGAAATCTTTCAAGCCTTCAAAAATTTTTCAAGTCCGAAAAGCCAATGGAAATCTAGAAAATTTCCCAAGTTCAAAAAATTGTTTGAAATCTGAAAAATTTTTCAAGTTCGAAAAATTCTGACAAAGTGTCTAAAAGTCAGCAGGTTCAAAAAAATCCCACAAAATTTCATGAAGTCAGCATTCAAAAACACCCGTCAAAAAATCAACTGACCATTAATAAAAATTTTTTTAAGAATCAGAAAGGTCAGGATTTCTGAAATTTTCCAATTAAATTTTTTTTTTTGAAACATGAAAATTTTTTCAAGAAAATAAAACCTAAAATAGGATTATCAGCATGATCACAGGAATTTTTCAAGTACAAAAAATTAATTGAAATTTCAAAATTTTTTCAAGTCCCAAAAAGGCTGAAAAAATGTTTAAAAGTTAGAAAACTTCAAAAAAGTCTCGCAAAATGTTTAAAAGTCAGTGTTAAATAAAAAGCTGTCTGACAAAATTCTGATTTGAACTTTACTTAAAAGTTTATAAGTCCATTAAGTTGAAATTTTTAGAGTGAAAAAAATCATTCAAGTTCTTAAAAATTTTCAAAGTCCAAAAAAGTCTGACAAAATGTCTGAAAATCAGTGTCATCTCTTAAATTTTCCAATTCCAAGAAGTCTGCATAACAAAATATCGCAAAAGCTGGCTTGGTTTCTAAAAATTTTCAAGCCCTAAAAGTCCAAAGTGTTTGTCTGACAAAATTTCTAAAAATCAGCGTGATCTCTGAAATTTCCCAAGTTCAAAAAGTCAGTGGAATTCTAAAAATTTTTCAAAGTCCAAAAAACTCTGACAAAATGTCTAAAAGTGAGGGTGTCGTTTTTTACTGGTTTGATTGTCACAAAAGCATATCCTATGCTAAAATCAACAAAATTGTTTCGTGCATCACAAACGATTTTGATAAGACAAAAATCGTTGAATTTCAAAAAAAATATGTAAAAATTATTAAAATTTCATCATTGTGTAAATGTTTGCAAAAGTTATTCAAAATATCTAATTTCTCTCAAATTATGGCTAAATTAAAATTCGAGGCATTTGATTTTCTCAATTTGACTCTAATTCTGGCACGAAGACAAAAGAAGAGACATAAAAAATAACAGACCTCGAAAAATATGACATATTCAAGCCTTTTATCAGAATCGTAATTCTTTAAAAATCTCCGTCGAAACAAAATTGGCCCCAAAGAGCCTTGTTAAAGTTTCTCACGATAATCTTCACCAATTTTAATTCACCTTGAATTGAGATGTGAAATTTTCCACGATATCGTTAACCAAATTCCTCGCAACTCGAATCACGAGCTCAATACTTTCCCCAATAATCAAAGAAACCACAGCCATAAAAATTCTCCAAGCTCGAAGAAATAAAGATTACATCTCCCAACTCTTGAGAAAATCTTTTTTTATCGAGTAGTGAACAGGGTGAGAATCCGAAGGAATAGAAATATCCAACCCAGTGAAAAAATTCGCTCTCGAATTTCAAAATTCCATATCTAATAATACGTAAAACACTTTCAACTCAAAAACGAAATTTTTTCTCCCAACACGTCTACCAAAGTAACCCTCTAAGGTAACGTTATCGCGTACGTACTTACATCGACATAGGTACGTACACGAGAGAAAAAAAATTCCTCGCCCAGTTTCAGAAACACGATACGACCTCTTTACGACGTCCTTTATCGTTCTCCTATATAAGTGGTTTTCCTCCTCATCGACGGTGTTTACGCGTCGATAAATTATATAAGTGAGTATAAATACCAACTCGGACTATACGATATCATTGACAAGATGTAAAAAAGATATGCATGTGTTTGTTATCAAAACACGGAAACTAAAAAGGGAGAATGTATTAAACGTACACAACATGGATGTGCAACGGTGTTTTAAGAAGTTGTATTTAACCGTGGATTATCGTTCAATAAGATGACTAGTAAACTTTTAACACGACGCTGGTGAAACGCAGCCAAGCATTTTACAGCTGATAACAAGACACGTGATTAATGAATCACAAATCTGCCTTTTAAAAGTCATTTCTTCGTTGATGTATTTTCTAATTTTATTACATTAGCAAGCGAAGTAGCGTGTGACCGATTGACGACGACGAGCGAAGTACGAAGTGTTGGTGCTTGGTGCACAACCGGTAGAAAATGTATCGTGTAAGGTGTCGATGTTATTTTCCTCGAGTAGATAGAGGGAGTAATGAAAAAGGGAATTTTGAATTGAAATAAGTTGGCATACTTTTTCAGCATGTGGAACTTTGATTACAGTGTTTTCATGATGGAAAAATTGTATGATTACGAAAATTGAATTCAAACCAGTTCAAAAAATTAATTGAACATTCGAAAAAACAAAAAAACAGTTGAACTTATCGACTACTTCATTCTACATCAATTGATTCACTGCATTTTTTATCGTTATTATGTATAATTAGGTACTCACCAAACAATGAAGAAAACACAGAATGAACTTTGGAAGGACAGCGACCTGAAAAAATTAAATACTCGTAAATAACTTGAAAATTTGTAATTTTTCATTATTTTTGTCGGTACCAAACTTATACATTTGTTTTAAAAAGCAAAAATACCTAAAAATCGTCATTCTTACTCGTAAAAAGAGTTAGTTTCATTTCTGATAAATTTCCCCTTTTTTTGAACCCAAGTTTCCATAATGGACTTTCAACAAAATTGTTGAATAATAACTCAACCAGAAGTAGTTGAGAGGAAGTTTTAGTGGACATTTTTTTAAAAGAAAATTTCAAGTTGACTTCTTTCCTTGGTGTTTCTCGATTGCCAATAACGATTTCTGTCGAATTAGCTAATCGAGCATAAAAAATAAAAGATATTCGAAAACGCTTGGAATATTTCGAAATTTTATAGCAAAAACATTAAAATTTGTCAAGGGCCCTTAAACATTTGAAAAAAATTCAAAATTTCAATTTTTTTTATCCCAAAATTAAGAATTTTTGTACCTCGATGTTTCATAAAATTAGAAAGATTCTTGAAAAAAATGGTCAAAATCGGTCCATCGAAAGAAAATGGCGAATTGTGAGAAAGTTTTCTTATTTCCAAAAAAGTTGAAAAAATAGCAAAAAATGTTACAAAAATTACTAAATTCGGATTTAATTTTCCCTTTGAAACATTTTTCCAAGAAAGTTGGAAAAATTTCAAAAATTTCAAAAAATGACAAAAATGACGAAATTTTGATTCTTTTCTTGGAAAAAAGTTCTAAAAAAAACAAAATTCTGATTTTTTGTCCCAAATTCGAAAATTGTTTTCAAAAAGTTTTAAATGTTGATGTTTTTTCTGTTTCAAAATTTGAAATTTTTTGAACCTCGATACTCATTGACACATCTACACGCCAAAAAAAACATTATGCCGGAGAGGGGGGAGGGCAGGGTTAAATCGGTTCATGGCGAACTGTCACAAGGTTTTCTGATTTCCAAAAAATTGAAAAAATACCAAAGATGTTGCAAAATTGACTAAATTTAGATTTTATTGTATCAAATTTGAAACATTTTTCCAAGAAAATTGGAAAATTTCAAAAATTCCGAAAAATGACGAAATTTTGATTTTTTGTCCCAAATTCGAAGATCAAGAAGTTTGAAAAATGAAGAAATTTTGATGTTTTCTGTCCCAAATTTGAAATTTTTTGGACCTCGGTACTCGATGACACATCTTAACGCCCAAAAAAACATTGTGAGGGGAGGGGTGTCAAAATCGGTCCATTGGTAGAGGCTGGTGAACTGTCACAAGGGGTTTTCAACATTTTTCTAAAAATCTTCCAATGTACACGAGTTTTAAGCAATTGGTATTTTCGAGCAAAATTGAATTCTGTAAGGTTTTCAGGTGGAGTATCAGGAGAGTTGTAGGTACACACTGTTCAAACGATCAAAGGGGATTTTGAACTTTTAACCCCCTTCCTCTTTCCCTTTCTCTTTCAGCCTCAAAATAAACTAGATATAATTCAAGCTGAAAGCAGATCTGAAGAAATAATTGACTAAACGTTTAGAAAATTAATTACTCAAGGTGTCAAACAAAATTTCAAAATGAAAAAAACCCAATTTTCGAAGTTTTGAATGACTTTAGGAATGATACGACGAGTATTAAAATCTAAAAACCAAAAATTCTGGATTTTTTCGAAGCATCTTTTCAACTTGTCAAAATAAATTCGAGTGCTGCTTCCTCGCTTCTTTCCTTTCATCACAGATTTTCTTTGTTTGGGGGGGGGGGGTACAAAAACTTGAATTTCGATAATTTCAAATCTGACTTTATAAAACTAGGTTCTTATTGGACTCTTGGAAATATAAAAACCATGGATTATTAGTTGACCCCTCTTCCTTCCCCTCCTTCCCAGAAAAATCCAGAAATTTACACATTTTATTATTCAATTTCTTTACTGCCTATCCAAGTCTCTCATCTGCAAATTTGTGACTTCCAATTCAAACATCGATACCTTGCTTAGAAACGTCAAAACACATGAAAACAATCTCGAACACCAAATTATCAATCTACATCCACCCTTTCACCCCCTTCACTTCTGAACCCTTTACTACCGCAACAATTCATCATTTCGAACAAAATCGAAACAATTTTTAAATCGTTTATATCTCGCTAACAAGCTTATGAGAGAATGAAACAAACATAAAAAAACACAAAAATTCGAGTCGTACATAATAAATGATCCCAGCATCCCTATTACTTCGCCACCTCCATTCATCATTCATTGCCCTCCTTTTGCTTGTATCGCCATCCTAATACCACCTCGTTCGTATACAATACGTAAGAATGTGTTTTTTTTTGCTCCTCTATGCTCGAAAGACTTTCTTTTTATTTTCGTAACCGGTAATGTATTTTTATCTCGCAGCTGTTATTCCAGTAAAAGTTAAATTGCTTTTGAATTATCAAAAAAAGAAAGAAAAAAGACACGAGGCTAAAAAAAAAAAGTAGCTGTCTCTTCGTACCACGTACACTACACATACAATATGCTAGATCTATTCAGCGTAATTACCGCATGATACGCGTTAACGAGCTGTATTTTGAAACCCTGGCAAGTATTATGGGCGTTTTGGGGAACGAATTTGTACGTTTACAAAATATGACGCGTGGATCTTCGTTATGGAGAAAAAAAAAGATACTTATAAACTCGACTAAGTGTATGACGATTTCAAATATTCTACAACGTTGTGTATTTCTTTTTCGCAGGTTCACAAACACTGGCGTTATTTCCCCTCCGAAAGCATGAGCTGCGGTTTGATGAAATTTACGAAAAAAACATCACGATCACTGCAAGTTGTGAGTACCTTTTTAATCATTTTTTTTTTTACAATCGAACATAACAATTCGCGATATGAATCTTAACACTGGTTAGAAAAATTACTCCATTATCTCAGACGTCAGTCGTTCGAAGACGAGCGCAAAACCAACCTCCTACCGTCAATTAAATCAACCCAGATATGATTTTCGGTTCGCTGAGCTCGTATTATGTATTCGTTATAACAACAACGTTTTAATTATAATTACTTCGCTATGATAATAACGACGAAGAAGACTACACGCGACGACGAATCACCGATGCGAGAACACGTTTGGCATTGTGTTCTCGTTCGGCGATTCGCTACACGCTACAACGAAAACCGACACAATGTAGGCGTTAAAATGACCAATAAGCCGTCGAAAATGAACCACCAGCGCCACCGAAAACGGTAACCACACACCTGACTATTTTATCACCTACAATAAAACCCATAATAATACGCAACAATACAAATACGCATCTGGATGTCGGTTTGAACAGGTGAGAGAGGTCGTGCTACCTGCTTCGGCATCGACATACCAAAATCCGGCGTAATGGTATGCAAACTTATCGACTCCTCTACCTAGGGACGTGCTCGGGTAGTATATCTCGAGTACGCAGGCATCGGATATGCATTCTTTTACACAGGTGACTACGTCGAGTGTCGTGTGTGGTCTGCGATGTTCATTTGAATAAAAAAAGTAACTTTGGTAACTTATTCTGACGAAAAAGGTAACCTCGATAATGATTTACAAATCTTTTTCTCGACGTTTTCACCGATTTGTAATTTTGAAGTTGATGTTTTGTAACTTGGGGACACTATCGAAAAAATACTTCATTTTCTATGAGTAATCCGTGAAAAAACCAAACGAAATTCCCCGAAGATCACTTTTAGACATTTTGTTAGATTTTTTTGGACTCAACATTTCAAGAAAGTTCAAATCAGACATTTTGTCAGACTTTTTTGAATTTTGAAAAATTTTCAGATTTCGGAAAATTTCAGAGATAGTGCTGACTTTTCGGCATTTTGTTAGACAAACAATTTAGACCTTTTGAACCTTGAAAATTTTAGAAATCAAGGTAACTTTCCAATATTTTATCATGCAGACTTCTTGGATTTAGAAAATTTCAGATATTACGCTGACTTTCCGACTTTTTGTCATACATTTCTGGACTTGAAAAATTATTAAGAACTGAAATGAATTTTAGGACTTGAAAAATTCCAACTTTATGGACTTCAAAAGTTTCCAGAAAGTTCAAATCAGACATTTTGTCAGACAGCTTTCTACCTGACGCTGACTTTTAGATATTTTGTCGGATTTTTTTGGACTTGGAAAATTTTTCGAGTTCAAATGACTTTTTGGAATTGAAAAATTTCGGAGAAAATTTCAAATATCAAGACTGAATGAGCAAAATCATATTCTATGTTTAATATTTTCATGGGTAATATGGAAATAGCGGAGACTTTTTGTCTGACTTTTTTGGACTTGAGAAAATTTTTCAAAATTCAAATGACATTTTGGACAAAGAACTTGAAAATTTCAAGAGAAAATCAAATCTGAATTTTTCAGACAGCTTTTTACCTAACGCTCACTTCTAGACGTTTAGTTAAACTTTTTTGAACATTGCTGACTTTTGGTTTAAGACATTTTGTGAGACTTTTTAGGACTTGGACAAATCTTTAGATTTCCATTCACTTTTTGGACTTTGAAAATTTCAAAGATTATGTTGATTTTTAAACATTTTGTCAGACAAACACTTTAGACTTTTTAGAATTGAAAAATAACTTCATCTTTTCAACATTTTGTCAGGCAGACTTCTTGGACTTGAAAAATTTCAGAGATCGGGCTGACCAGACATTTTATCAGGCTATTTTAGACTTTCTGGACTTGAAAATTTTTTCAGATTTCAAAATGATTTTTTGGACAAGGAAAATTCAAGAAATTCAGACATTTTCGAAAATTTAATGATGGGTCAGTTGACTTTTGAACTTGGAAAAATTCAAATTGTACCAAAATTTAACTTTTAGACATTCACGAGATATGATAGCATTGTGTCCGACTCTTTGAACTTGCAGTTGGTCAGAAATTATGTCCAATTGGAATGTGCACTTCAGTTTGACCTAGCAAAAAGAGCAAAACTTATCCTATGTTTCATACTTTCATGGGTAGTATGGAAATATAGATGATAAAGGGTTGTGGGGGGGGGGGGGGCTTGAAAAAATTTCCGGATTTCAAACTACTGTTTGCACTTAGAAAAAATCAGAAATCATGCTGGCTTTTAGTCATTTTGCCAGACAAAAGTTATTTTGGATCAATCTGGCTTTTGAAGAAATTTCAATGATTTATTCGAGATTTTGAATAATTTTTCAAGTAATTTCAGAAATTTCGATAGTGTTTCAATAATTTTCACCATTTGGAAACTTTTCACAATACTTTCATAAATTCTGATACCGTTTCAATAATTTATACCGGTTAATATGCAATAATTTCTTACATGATTTAAATAATAATGTTTGCAATAGGCCTAAGTAATTTGGACTCCAATTTTTTTGCATTTTCAATCATTTTTACGATTTCTGATCAATTTGAACGAAATTTTGAATTAATAAAGGATATTTGGGCCCCTTACAACCTCTTCAAGTTCTACAAATCTCAGAAATATTACAAAAAAAATTCTGAATTTTTGATCTGTGTCTTGGCAACTCTTATTGTAGTCATTCTTATCAAATTTTTCATGTATTAGCATAGCATATTTGGCAATTCCGCGAAAAACGAGACGAAATTCTCCGAAAATGATTTTTAGACTTGTTGTCAGACTTTTTTGAACTTGGAAAAAGTTTCAGATTTCAAACGACTCTCTGGAATTGAAAAAAAATTCAGAAATCACGCTGACTTTCAGACATTTGGCCAGAACGTCTTTCAGAAATCATACTGACTTTTGGATATTTTGTCAGACATTAAACTTTTTGGACTTGGAAAAAAATTCAGATATCATGTTCACTTTTAGACATGCCAGATTTTACGTAGAAGGAAACAAATTAATAAGGGGGGGGGGTTCCCTGACGAGGGCCGAAGGACCGAGTTTGCATTAATTTTCAACTTTTAAAAAAATATTCCGGGGTGATCCTTTCATCATCACTCCTCACTTCCCAAACAAGGCTTTTTGTTCGATTTTAAATTCTTTTTCCAAATCAGTATATTTTAATTTTTAGCTTGAAATGATAACATTTCGAAAAAGTTATTTGAAAGGAGTAAGGGTTCATCCTTTTATGGAATATCTACATTTACTATTACTTGAAAGAACGTGAGAAAAAAAATAATCGATTCGAACAGTAACAAGTGATAAGCAAAGGTACTTCGAGCGAGCGAGCAATTACCTCGAAACATAATTCTAATCAGCTTACATATGTTAGGCCTACGCGGAAAGATGGTATTTTGACCCTTCGCCCGATTACTTCGTTATCAAAGTGAAAATACTGCACCCCATAAAACGACGAACAAGGGGTAGAAAATTGAGTGTCGGTTATGATCGAATAATTATGTATTATTAGTTTAAAACATGGTGGTATTATAAGTAGTTCTACAATGCATCGGTACGATCGTCGATGAAGTACTCGAGTGTGGTGGTGGCGGCTCGACTGATGGCGGTTCTAGCTGATTATGCGGTTTTACTTTATATTGTAATACGCGTTGATCGATCGCGCACGACGACCACGCGACGACGTCGTCCGACTTCTTTAATCAACCGCCTCGCCGACGACCCTTGGTTTTTTTTATTCTAGCCTTCTGCTCGCGACCGGAGGATGGATATTTCAAATGTGCAAACTTTGTTCCGGATACTTTTAGCATGTTTGCGTGATAAGTGTAACGGAAGTTTCAGCATATTATCTTGATTTATCGCGCGTTAAAAAATCTGGCACGTGGTTACTTCCATTCATATACGTTTCCGAGTTGAAATCCATTGAAAAAGCCGGTGCTCAGAGGCGTATTTTTTTGTCTCTCTGGCTTGGTCTACGATGTGCATTCATATTCCAACGCATTCCAGTAGATTAATAAACGAGTAGTGAAAAAAGACCTAGGTGAAGCGAGGTCGAAAAGCGAAGAGAACAGGTGACGTTAGTTTGGAGTTCGGTCGACGACAAGAAGCGAGTCTTACGAAGTGAATTTTTTGGACGACGAGACACGCCCGCGGTGTCGAGTCCAACTTATCGACGAAAATTTACTTTTATTCATCTTCGCGATGGTCGTCGGTCGGTGCTTTTGAGAAAAATAAAAACGAGATAAATTGTGTGTATTAAATTGCTGAAACGACGTTTTTCATTGTGTTCGTCTCGCACGACCAAACGACGAATTCCGCTGAAAGCAAAGCAAAAGGGAAAAAGAGGTGAAATGTAACGTGTGAATTAAGAACGTCGAAAGCAAAATATATTGGGAAAAAAAGTGGTAAAAGCCTATTGAAAAGACGAAGAAAATCCAGCTGACTGCGCTGCTGCGTCCAAAACCAGAGAGAGAACATATAGAATGAAAACAGCTTCCGAAGAGACAGAGATATTCTATAAAAGAAAACACTGCTGTAAGACGACAATGGTTCATTATGAAAAAGTTTCGCTTTTCGTGTTGAAAAGGTCGAAGAATGATGGCGAAATAAAAACCACCGAACTACCAGTCTTGCCATACCGAGATATTTTCTAAGAAAACGACAAAAAAGAAAGCTGCGAAAATGGCGTACTCGTATATACCGCTCGCTTCTACGTACGTAAGACTCTTTTTTAAACACGATTGCGAACAAGAAAAAAAGAATGAAGAAGAAGGCAAATCGAACGAATCGTTTCGTCGTCGTCGTCGGTTGTCACTTTTTCGTCAATAGGAAGCTAATGTGAAAGGTCATTAATCTTAAGTCTTGATGAACGACGTTAACCCCTTCGCAGAAGGTAGACGAAAGAGAGGCGGTATGCGGCACTAGACGCTCGTTTACCGAAGAAAATTTTCAATTCTGTTTTTCTGCTGCAGCGTGTTTTCAACGTCGAGTACACAAAGGGTTTAATGATTATGAGAAATGAACGTTGTAATTTTCCAATAAGCGGGTACTGGTAGGGTATGTTGCAGGCATCCGAGTATGGTTAGTTTTGAAGTAATTTTGTGATTTTTTTTTCGTTTCTGGTGGATATTTGGTATCATTTACAGCGAAAAATAGATTGGTGTTTAGTTTCGCGCGTAATTATTTACCATTTTACCAAAAAATTATATAAAAAAAAAGAAATTCATCATCCAAACATCACCAATAAAAGGGCAGCTAGAAAGCACACATTTTTATTGAATCATCGACAGAAAACTATACTTTTTTTTCGGCCCACCGTAGTGGCGCACCTTGCTTTTCGCTTTAATCGCAATCTACGGATCATCGTCACTTACATTCTAGTTGCTTATCATAATCAACATAACATTTTTCTTCTACTTACCGTTAATTAACAAACTTATACTTGAAAACAACAAAAACTTCTTCTCATCCGGGAAAACTTGTCAAAATCGGGTGTTGGTCTCTTCATCTAAACTACTATCAAACGTAAACGAAGTCGAATTTTTTCTGCGAATTCGCTCTTTTTGAAATCGATAGGTTTAATGGCTGGGAGATGGGAAAATTTCCATGAAAATTGTTGAAATGGTGCAAAATTTCACGAGAATCGCCCCAAATATTGTGAATATTGTTGGAAAACCATGAAAAATGTCGAAAGTGTTACAAATGATTGAAACTGTCATAAAAGTTGGTAGAAATATCGTAAAAATTGTCACCCAGCAATGAAAATTGTAGAAATTTTTTCAAAAATTATTTAAAATATGAAACGATCGTTTTCGCAGTGTTTTCATTGGGTTTTATGAAAATTTCAACAATTTTGACAATTTTAATGACTTTGACGATTTCTGAGTAAATTAACGGTTGGATCTACATTTGAACCCGAAATGAATTGAGCTACGCCTAAGCCCACGTGGCTAGCTCTACAACTACGCCACTAACTGCTCAACGTCATGCAGCTAATTCCTTTTTGCAAGAAGACAGACACGTTACTGGCTAATTTTCTTTCATGTACGAGTTAGAAGAGGTATACGACGTCGTAGTAATCCAACTGGCTAAATCGTTCGTCGAGAATTGCTAATTTACTCGTACATACTTCTCACGTCAAATTTACCATTTCGTTATATGGCTATATGAAGATATGAAATACTCTAAATTCATTATACATAGCTGGGCAAACCCTTTGAAAGTTGAAAATTCTGCCGAAAAAAAAAGGCACGCGAAATAAAATAAGAGAGAAAAAAGACGACGACGAACGAAAAGAACCGGAGAGAGAAACGAACATAATCAATAGTAACTACGCCGGTACGCGCCGCACAAGATGTGTATAAATAAATTTAATAAAAAGAAAATTATTTCACAAGGACCTCCCGCAGCAGACCTCGTCGAATAATAAAAAAAAATCTCGCTGAAATTTAATCATATAAATGGCTTTTTTCTTTCACATAGTTTAAAAATCTATTAAGTTAAAAATGTCGGAAAATGCAAAAAAAAAAAAAAGAAAAAAGAAAAAGAAAGTAAATAGAGAGAAAAAAAATACTCTGAGAGAAAAACTACATCCTTAGTGTATATATAAAAGTCGCGAATTATAAAAACGACAACTATGACGACGACGAGAACGACGACGGACATCTGTATACGAAAATAAAGAGACTCGTAAGGTCTTTTGTCAAACCTCAAGTTCGTATAAAAGGATTTAAAACGAATTAATACGGTCTAGAAAATGCGGCAGTAATTATTCGGAGAGCTTGAAATCAATTAAATTCAAAAGTCCGAGAGTAGGGTGAACATTAAGCGGAAGGTTTTCTTTCGCTTTGAACATTCAAAAAGGCGAAAGAAAAAATATAAATCTTGCTTTTTTGGACAAACAAAAATCCACAGTACCAGCACTTTGATCGCGGGGCACGAATAAGATTGGAAGGTAGCGTAAATAAAAATGAGAAAAAAACTTCAACCGTCAAAAGAGGTTTTCAGCGTAGCTTATTTATCGGTATACCTACGTAGGGCCCTACGACTACAGAGCTACGTATACGACGTATATGAATGAAAAGTTGAAATTTTTTTCCACCCAACTGTACGTAACATGTTGATGAAAAATTGCGAAAATTTTCAAATGACATGCTCGTGTTCTGAAATACTTTTTTTCACAAAGTGAAATTTTTCCATTGGAATTTGAAATCAGACTCGAGTACTTTTACTATATTCGTGGTAGACACAGGCATCAAGCACGTATTCCAGAGAGGAGTTTTGAGGGTACAAATCTCATCTAGAAGTAGGTCTATAGGTAAATACAAAATGATACCCAAAAATTGAGAAATTGAAGAAATATTACGGTATTCAGAAGGTCTGATTCTTTGGGAGGTAGTAGGTACCTTACTTATCTATACGGACGTCAAGTTGATTGCTGAAGTAGGAATTGGGATATTAAATATTTTCTGTAAGAAAAAAACAAATTGTTTAAATTTTCAATTTTGAATTCAATTAGGCTACGTAGTACCTAATGTATTATTTTTGAATTGAAAAATTTGATAAATTATCCCGTTTGTGCCCATGAGAAATCTGATGGATGGAATTCAAAGAAATCCCTCCATTTCCAAACTATCTACCCATGAAACTATAAAACATAGGATATGCTTTTGCTCATTCAATTTTTCGAGTCCATAAAGTCGTGATATTTGAAATTTTCTTAAAATTTTTCAAGTTCAAAAAAGTCAGACAAAATATTTAAAATTCAGGGTAACGAAAATTTTTTAGAATTCAAGGAATCGTCAATTTTCGTAAAAACTGACGATTTTTGTCCCATTAAACTCTGAAAGTTTCTTGCAAGCGACGGACAAAAATTGCTTACCGTTATCTTGATTTCACAACAAAAATCAAAGATGAAAATTTCGAGAAAATCATTGCCAAGGTATAAGATTTTTTCAAAAATTGCTACATAGAAGATCCAAATTTTACAGGTAGGTATTTTATATTATTCTCATTCGAAAAATGCAGCGAATGAAAAGTTTTTCTCAAAAATACATATTCACTAAAATTTTACTCATTTCTTCAAATGTAAAATATCACAACATTTTTCAAAAATTTGTTGTTGAAAGTCTGAAAAATTTTTAAAGCAGATTTCCTAAGCAAATTTTCACCGTGAATCGAAAAATGCAATGAAAATTTTATCCACCAGGTCTCTCCTGTGCTCAAAAAGGTAAATGAACTAACTCATCTTCAGATTCTGAAGTTTGATAGGTTCAACACCCCTATTTTCCCTCGAATTTGGACCCCTCGTGGCTACGCTATCGATGATACAAAATTTTTAAAACTTGAATTCAACCTTCAACTCCTAATATTTTTTAATGCTCAATTTAACAATATAATTACATAAAACGATGAATTTTCAGTCGATGTTTTAAGCCATTTCATGATATTTCGAAATACAATGATGAAGAATCAACTTCATGTTGAATAAATTGCCTACATTTTCCCTTCATACATGAAAATTTCACGCCAATTATTGTACCTACCACAAAATCATATTATGGATATTGATTTAATTTGATTTCTTGTTATTAGTCAGACTCTTCTCAGTCGAATAAAAAATGATGAATAATTGATAAGTATGTCGAATAGGTAGGTACATACCATCGTATTTGAAATTAATCAATTAATTATAATATGCATCTTGATCAAAGATCGTACTTACGATCGTTTTTTGGTCGTAGGATATGTATTTTTCCGACTTTGAAAAGCTCAAAATATTCTAATCGACTTAAAATTTATCGTTAAAAGGAGGAAAATAAGTTTGGAAAAATTCTGCTCAAAATTGCCTAATATTCCATTTCACTCGTTGTTCGCCTAACGAAAAGCTAATTTTCGAAATTCACGATCCGAATCCCCGAAAACTACCCACGAAATGAAATATTCTGTCGAAATCCGCCGTACCTCTTTATTATTTCAAACCGCACACGTCTAAGTTCTACCGCCCGCGAACGAAGGGACACCAATAGCGTGTTATTTCCAACCTCGTAAACGGTACCCTTCTTTAACAATAGCATTCTCATCTCAGATACGATGGAATTCTCGTGGAAACTACACAAAAAGCGATTTTCATGGTGGGACTAACATTTATACTTAAACCACGCCTTCGTTCCAATAACAATGCAACAAGCTGGTTCCCTCTCTCGCAAGGTCGTACGACTATTCGGAATTACGCCAAATTAAACCATCAGTCAACTCGCCTTCGGAATAAAAATAAATTTTTGCAGGCATTTATCAAAAAAATTTTAAATCGTCTAGCAAATATTACATAATAAAAATTATCTAACGTGGAAAAAAATTGACGAAAAAAAAAAAGAAAAAAAGAAATTCTGAAGAAATACGAATTATGCGATGAAAAGAAACGCGAATCACCTGATTTGATTCATTTTTAAAAATATTAACAGACATGTCGAAAAATTAAATATTTAGGGTTGAGAATTATTCAATTATTTCATTCGCTTGTGCAAGCTAAATTTTCCATGTTTCCATTTTGTTGCGTCATAAAATCGCTTCGAATACGACAATGTGGGTGAAAATATGTTTTTGGGGCTTTTTTCCCGCGACAAATATGTTTTTCGAATGTTTCCCTTTATCAATACTTTTCAATTCAATATCAGACTAAGTTGTTGAAAATCAAACCGGAAGTGAAATTAGGAAGAATATACGAAACGTGATAATCATCTCCATAATCACGTATCCTATTTAGTGACGTACCAAGACCCAGGCTATATTTCCAGTGGTCGTCGTACAATCATAATTATAATTGTGGCAATTTAACCCGCAAAATGAAAAAAAAACAATAGATAAGCTATTTTATATTCTTTTTTTTTCGAATTTAGAGGACACTTCTTCGTCCACCAAATTCGTAAAACATCTGTTATCGTTTGAAAGAATAGCTATACTGACGTCATCGAGGATGAATATCTATGATAATCGCTGTCACATCCTGTATATAAATTAGACACCGAGATATTTTCGGAATGCGATTTCGTGTTTAATTAAATCGGAAGCAAGTGTGACTCTCGAGTCAATGTCGAATAAAAATTTCAAGTCTCATTTCGTTTAAATTGCATATGATTTTTTTTTCGTTTTCATTTTTATACCATCAAATCTAATGGTGACTACTGTGTTTATGCAGCGTGGCGTCTAAAACGTACGGTTGATATATTTCTCTCTTGTATTCGTTTGTGTGATGCTCAATTATGAGCTTAGAGAGTTTCAAATTGTCCCGCCTTTAAATTGTAATTGAAATGAAAAAATTCGTCTTTGAAGAAATACGTTGCAAAATGCAATTTTTTCTTCGAGCCAGAGAATAGATTGGTAAATGGTGAATTGACGATTAATTGGCTCGGATTTTCGAACTTTCAAGCGAAAGTTGGTCATTAAGATCTAGAAACTCGCTGGTAAAAATTTTAACCCTCTGCCTCACCCTTACAACCTCACATTTTTGGTCAAAAAATTCTGAACTTTCACCATCAACCTGAATTTGGACTGAAGTTCGTTTTTTCATTTCTTTTTTCAAATTCATTTTAAAATACTCAAATGACGTCATTTTGGGAACTCACGCTCCCCTTCCAGGTGACCAGAGGACCTAAAATTCATGTCTGAGCATCTTTCAATTCGATATTTGTCATATACTACAATTTCAACAAAATCAAGGATTTGAACTTTTTTTTACCAATTTTCACAAATTAAGTATTTTTGACTTCGAAAAATTGTGCATAAGATGAAATAAACTGGGACCCTCAGGTCAAAATTATCTGACGACTAAAAAAATAATGCAAACACAGAGTTCATTGAATTTTTCAAGTCCATAAAGTCGTGATATTTTTAACTTTTTTGAAATTTTCCAAATCTAAGAAGTCATTTCAATTTTGAAAAATTTTCCAAGTTCAAAAAAGTCAGACAAAATATCTTAAAGTCATTGTAACGGATTTTCGTAAGTGAATTTTGCAATGGAACTTTTTTGAAAAATTTTCAAAACCCAATTTAATGTACAAAAAAGCAGTAGAAATTTTTAAAAAATTCCAAATTCAAAAAAGTCCGACAAAATGTCTAAAAGTCATCGTCATGAAATTTTGTGAGGGATTTATGGACATCAAAAATCGACAAAAAAAATGAACACAAAAAATTGAATAAATTTTCAGATTGATTTCCAGCCATAAGACATATCCATGTCAAAATGGGCAAAAAATGGATACGAAAAATGAACAAAGTAAAATTTTAGTTCTTAATAATTTTTCAAGTCCAAAAAAGTCTGACGAAATGTCTGGAAGTCAATTTTCCAAGTTCTAAAAATCTAAATTGTTTATCTGACAAAATGGCTTAAAGTCAGCATTATCTCTGAAATTTTCCAAGTTCAAAAAGTCAATGGAAATCTGAAAATTTTTCCAAGTCCAAGAAAGTTTGACAAAATGTACAAATGTTTTATTAAGGAATTTCATGGCAGAATTTATGGGCACGAAAAATGGACACAAAAAAGTCAGACAAAATATCTAAAAGTAATTGTAACGGATTTTCGTAAGTGAATTTCGTAGTTGTTTTTTTTTGAAAAATTTTCGAAATCCAATTCCAAGCACAAAAAATCAAATTTTCCAAATTCAAAAAGTCCGACAAAAGTTCTGGTTTAAAATTGTTGGAAATTTTTCCAGCTCAAAAATTAATTTGAGTTCTTAAAAATTTTTCAAGTCCAAAAAAGTCTGACAAAATGTCTAAAAAAGTCATCGTCAAGAAATTTTGTGATCGAATTTACGGAGACGAAAAATGGACAAAATTCTCATATTGACACTCAACCATAAGACATATCCATAGTAAAAGCATATACGTTTATATCGTAAAAATGGTCTCAAAAATCATTATAATTGATGAAAAAACTCGTAAAAATTGTTGAAATTTTCTGAAAATCATTCGAAATGTGAAAAAAATTATCATCAAATTATGAAAATCGTCGAAAATATCATTATAATTATCGAAATTTTCACCAAAATTGATGAAAATGTTTTTTACTCCCTTCTTTCATAAACACAATAAAAACTCTTCAATTTTTCGTCAAAAACATCCAAACCAATCATAAGTTCCTCAAATACACAAAAACTTCATTTTCTCGTCACCAAATCCAGTACCGAAAAATTCACACAAACACACCACGTCATTTCATTATCATTCCCACCCCCTTAAATCCTGGAGCACGTAACGCAGCGCAACAAACTCGTGTTCGTGAACCACTGCCAAAAAAAAAGAGAAAAAAAAACTCGGGTCACATGTCCTGCATGAATCTCGCGTTCTTATAACGTAACTATACCAAGTAAACGAAAAAATCGTAACGAACTCTCTCGTATACATAATTAATCGCATCATGCACGTTGCGAAGCTATGTAACCAACAACGCTTGATTCTGTTAATGATTACAATTTGACCTAATTCTTCCGCATACGTAGAACGACGACGATCCACCGCACGTCGAAGTCGAATACAGCACTCGCAACAATACCAACAGCAGCACTATAGGTATACATCTAGGGTAAAGAATGATACGCCATATAATAGGTATACACGGCACCAACCCCCCTTAGTATTTTCCCTACCCTCTTGCCAACCCTTCGTCGCTCGGTTCTTTTCGATACATGGAAAAGTTTACGGCAGCGAACAATTTTTGGGTGAAAAACTTTGCTCATAAAGCTGAAAAACCTTTTGGCATCGAGTATCGGAGGACGATGCGGCGCGGCGGGAAGAATACGCGCGCATCGAAATAACGCCCCGAAACGCGCCAGAGCCAGAGACGACGATGTAAAATAATGAAAAACGGAAACAAAATCAAAGCTCAAAGGGAGAGAAGGGACGAAGATGGGAGAAAGTATAAAAGACAACACGATATAAATTATGAATAGGGTATAAAAGTAATGAATAGCGTAATTGGTATTACGGGGCGCGACAAAGAAACAAAGTGATACAGAAAATGAGGAAGATTTCGTTAAATTTGTATAAAGATGAAAGAAAGGAGAAAATGTTTTCAAAGTTGTTGAGGGAATTAGCGGGCCTCGCGAAGCAGGACGGGGGAGAAACGCAAACGCCGTATTCCGTTTTATGGTACGGACAAAAAGGGCTTCTTCTATAGAATTATAAACAGTTCGTAGAACACTGATATAATTATAAAAGGTTAAATGTATTCTCGTTTAACTTGAATAATACATTTAAACGACTGCTCCTCCCGGTACTTTTAGATTAATAATAATAACATTTTCTCTTTCGTCCATTTTGCTCAGCCACCGCCACCTCGCCTCTTATCGGTATTAGCCTTTTCTTTTCGCCTTTTCTCTCATTTTCTCTAAAATATTTGTCATTAACGAAACAAAATCCGCTTTTAATTTTCTTCTCTATATAGCATACTCTATTTTTCTCGTCGTTATAAACTTATGGAAATATTTAGGTTCGGTTTTTAACTCGTCGTCATCGTCATCGTCGTATACACATTATACTCTTATACCTACCTCACGCTCTTTTTTTTCTTTTTTCTCATCTTTCTCTCTCTGTTTTTTTCAAACCTCGCTCTTTTCTTTCGAAAATGTGGTATAAAACATGGAGCTGGAAAATTGATGAATACGTTGATAAAATGAAACCACACAATAGACTTTATAAAAGTGACGATGAGCTGTCTACAAATTTTCAATCGAGTATTCTAGAAAATCATCCCCCCGTCCCCTCCCATCCATCAAAATTTTCCCTTCGCTTAATACCTTCGTTTTAAACTCGATAGACTACCTACGAAACGAAAATAAAAAGAAATATAATTCATCAGCTCGTCATTTTTTGGAAAATTTCGTCAATCTAAAGAAAAATTCATCCTTTTGGACCCCTGCTGAACTTATCGTTATTTATCTATGGTTCGAATGCCATTCACATGTTTCTGGAGACAAAATCCTCATACGTATACACATATTTTTTCGTATGTAAATTGTAAAAAAAGGTAGCCATTCTTTTGGAATTCTTTTTTGAATTTTTCAACATAATATTTTTCATATTGAGCTGAAATGTTCTTTGAGGGCATATACCTCAACCTATACAATATCTTGGTTTATTCAACTTGATACTCGCTGTGACTTCGTGATATTCACTAATGGAGAATCCAAAATTATCCACCCTTCAGAATTCCTATATTTGCTGAATTTTTTTTCACGCCCATGCCTTGCTCAGTGGCAGTAGATAATTCGAGGGAGAGGATGGAAAAAGTCATGAAAAAGCGTTTAACCCTTTCGCGCCTTTGAGAAAGCTGCTGCATGAAATTCCAGTATTTTCGGTTCGTTAAAATTTACTATAGGTGTCCCTTTCAAAAATCTCGAAAAAAATTGACCTCGAAGAAAAATTAATTTCGGAAATACGAAATTTTGAAAAAACTTACTAATTTTAATTTTCCGACGTGACAAATGTTACTGTGAGGAGGGGGAGGGGGGGATTCCAACTTACAAAAAATATGATGTCAAACTGTAAAACCTGAAAATATATCTCAAAAATGAGTTAAGGGTGTACTTTAGCTTCCAAAAATATGAGAAGATAGGTAAAACAAAAAATATGTAAAAATATGTGGTTGAGGATATTAGTTAAACTT